>VZTE01002104.1:680498-690639 GCA_013397775.1 Eulacestoma nigropectus
TTTAGGGAAAGCTTAAAAAAAAAATCAAACCAAAAAACCTTTTTTTTTTTTTAAATTCAGAATTACAATCTTGGTTGTCAAACGCTCAGTTCTGTCATGCTGGCTCTTTCCACAGTAATGAAAGCATGTTGTACTTTGATGGCACAGCTCTTCTGCTGTCCATTTTATCAAGCAGTGAAGAGAAAATAATTGAAAAAGAGAAGGCCTCTGGCTTTCTGGGTGTGTGTCAGTGCAAGGCTGAAGCCTCATGTTCCCAGGCATGCGTGGTACTCACTCTGCTGCCAGGGCTCCCAGGACACTGATAAACTCTTGATATTGTCTAAAATAGAAACCATTCCTGTTCACAACACACAATAAAAAACCATGCACAACGTGATTTCTACAAAACTCTACACTGCTGATCAGAAACTTCTATGACAATTAAGCATAGCATATACTTCAGATTCTTCCTAGATCCTCAAACATATGAATGAACCATGTGCCCTTCATCACTGAGGTTATCATTGTGGTATGCCATGAAAAAATCAAACCTCAAGAGACTGTACAGAGCTTCAGTCTAAGGTCAGGAGCCAGAATCAGGTGTAAGAAGGTGAGATTCAGGATAAAATACCCCAGCTGTGTCCTGTTGAAGGACCATGGGTTGATCTGCGCAGATGTCAAATCAAATATAGTTCTTACCAAAGTACTTGAGCTTTAGAAAACACTCGCTAATGGTCCTGCAGCTCCTTTGCTAAAAGCCTTTCACACTTCATTACGTATGCCCAACTCTGAATGCTTCATGCACTGCAGAACAGCTGACCCTGTTCCTCCTCAAATATACTGGAGTTACTAATATGCAGCAGTTCGATGTGAATGCATTCACAACTGGCCAGAACACATAGAATCAAGAGGTCTTGGGGTTTTCCTAAATCTCATATTGCAACAAAAGGAATTTCAGAAATGAACTTTCCTAGTATCTTACGATGAGTTTAATACCGTGTTCTGGAAGGCTTATACTCCTGAATCTGATCAAAGGTAGCACTGGGAGGTGGTGGTGGTACCCTTTTTGAACACAGCACAACAAAGGAATCCAGATCAGGACTTCTAATCATTGTGGTGTTCCAGTACTGTTCTGTAATAGTTACTAGAGTATCAGAACTTTATTCCTGACAGATCTCATTTGCAAGCAAAACTCTTACTGTTGCTACAGAAAACAGCAAGCCGGTGAAAGGAGAAAAATCATAAGCAATTACTTTATACCAAGTTAGCTGAAACATTTGCCTTCCGATTAGGATTCACACATGCTGACAGTTCAGTAACATGCAGGAGACAGATGATAAGGGAGGGTTTCATGAAGTGACCCTTTCCAGCCTGAATGCAGCTTCCTACGTAGCAACTGTTAACTGGGCAGGGCTGGTTTCACCCACAAAGAACTAACTTTCCCTGGTAATAGTTAAGCAGCATCACAGTAGGCTTCAGCCTTTTAACGGTTTAATTGCTTTTTGTTGCTGAATGCCAGCAACTCCCATTCACACCACGTGGTCTAATGAGATCTTAGGAGCAGTACAACAGTTATTGCTTTGGATATTTTAATCATATTTTAATCATATATTTTAATCATTTTGTTGTTGTTCTTGGTAAAAGATGTGAAAGTCAGCACAGACAGTAAGGAACTGGCAAAAATCTGAAAGAGCTTCTGCCCAGGAAATCATTTTGACTCACGGTTTTTGTCAAGCCAGTTATCATCCATTATAGATAATTATCACAATACTGAAGACTGAAATTGAGAAACACAGAACAAAAGAAACTATACTGGTGCTGTGTACTTGTCGTCTAGATGCATAAGGGGTGCCATGCTTTCAGAGCTGAGCAAACAAATTTTGTTATCAAAGGACTTTTGTTTGGGTGGGGTTTTTTTTTCCCTTTAATCCCTATACACACATTGTTCTTATGATAAAAATCAGGTACTTAAAACAGCAAATGCCTGTGTTGATACTGTAACATTCATTAACCTACCACATACCTCTCTGTATTTGCACTGCTTTCTCTTTTTTATATATAACGTTTGTATCATTAAGAGTTATCTGTACAGCACCTGCCAAAGAAATAATAGGACAAATTTAAATACTCATTCTTCCTTCAACCTTGCAGTTCTAAAGTAACCTGGTTAACAGGACTTGACTCCAGCCAACATTCAAGAGGCCCCATTTCAGACAGCTTTCGTAAGAAGTGTCACTGGCATGCACATGCCTACACCCTGTTCAGGTCAGTCTTTTATCTTTTATGCCTCCCAGCCTCCCTTCCTCTTCCCCAGTAACTGCCAGATCCATATCCACTTCACAAAATGTAACTGAAAATCTTGAGAACCCAAATACTGCATTATTCTCAATTATGTGAAAATAAGAGAGTGGGCTTTCAATTAATCTGCAGACATCTGCAGAGGATCAAAGTGTATATGCCTGCAGAAAACCAGGTAAAAATACTTACTTGTAGCACTGACTTGGGAATACTTTAGTTAAATTGATGCAAATATATAAGACCTGTGCATTTCAATGAACTGAAAAGAGCTAAAATCCTGCGTGACCATTTTCAAAAGAACAGATTTATTCTAAAGATCCTTCATAAACACCAAACAAAATATATTCTGCAGGATATGCACAGCATGTGAGAGTTCTGAATATTTGATCATTTCACCTGGAAATTCCTTCACCAACCAAAAGGCAAGTAGTTTCCTCACCTGCAAACTTAGATTTGCCCAGGAACTTTGCTGTTGTAGGTCAGCGGTTCACAGTCTGCTTTTAAAGGCTGTAAAAATGCCCTTTTTTAAAAAAAGCTTTATTACAGGTAGAGCTCACTTCCCTTCTCAGGAAGGAGGTAGCTAAACCAAAGCCTAGCTGAATTTAAGATACAGTTAACTATAAAACAAGAACAGGAGTAAACTCACAGATTCAAAGTGAAGGACTTAAAGGGAGATAGAGAAATCCCATGGTGCAACTGCTGTCCCCCAAGGCAGTCAGTCACCTTTTTTATCTTCAGTACCAAAATCTCTGGATAAAACCCAAAGCAATTCCCAGAGTGGCAAAGCAGGAGTTCCTGCATGTTCTTTCTCTGGCCTGACAGAACCACAGAATCACTAGGCTGGAAGAGACCTTCAAGATCATCGAGTCCAACCCATGCCCTAACACCTCAACTAAACCATGGCACCGAGTGCCACATCCAATCTCTTTTTAAACACATCCAGGGACGGTGACTCTATCACCTCTCCAGGCAGACCATTCCAGTACTTTATCAACCTTTCTGTAAAAAACTTTTTCCTAATATCCAACCTGTATTTTCCTTGGCGCAGCTTGAGACTGTGTCCTCTCGTTCTATCGGTTGCTGCCTGGAGAAAGAGACCAACCCCCACCTGACTACAACCACCTTTCAGGAAGTTGTAGAGAGTGATAAGGTCACCTCTAAGTCTCCTTTTCTCCAGGCTGAACAACCCCAGCTCCCTCAGTCGTTCCTCATAGGGCTTGTGTTCCAAGCCTTCACCAGCCTTATTGCCCTCCTCTGGACACGCTCAAGCGTCTCAACATCCTTCCTGTACTGAGGGGCCCAGAACTGGACACAGCACTCGAGGTGTGGCCTCACCAGTGCCGAGTACAGGGGAAGAACGACTTCCCTGGTCCTGCTGGCCACACTGTTCCTGATACAGGCCAGGATGCCATTGGCCTTCTTGGCTGCCAGGGCACACTGCTGGCTCATGTTCAGTCGGCTGTCAACCAGTACCCCCAGGTCCCTTTCTGCCTGGGCGCTGTCCAGCCACTCTGTCCCCAGCTTATAGCGTTACAGGGGGTTATTGTGGCCAAAATGCAGGACCCGGCACTTGGACTTATTGAACCTCATCTTACTGGACTCTGCCCATCCATCCAATCATTCCAGGTCTCTCTGCAGAGCCCTCCTACCTTCCAACAGATCAACACACGCTCCCAGCTTAGTGTCACTGCAAATTTACTAATGAAAGACTCAATACCCTCATCCATGTCATCAATAAAAATATTGAACAGAACTGGTCCCAGAACAGACCCCTGAGGAACACCACTAGTGACTGGTCGCCAGCTGGATGCAGCACCGTTCACCACCACTCTCTGGGCCCAGCCAGTTCTTGACCTAGCAAAGAGTGCTCCTGTCCAAGCCATGGGCTGCCAGCTTTTCCAGGAGTATGCCACCTTGGTCAGAAGAGAGTTGACAAAGAGGTCTCTCAGCTTCCTTGGGAGCCCTTGTTGGGGCTGTAATTACAAGAAATTGAATGGAAAAAGGCAACAGAACACCAGTAAGGGTCCATGGCGGAAACAGGTCACAGCCTGGTATGTGTCCTCCCACCATAGGTTCTGGAGTTTGGTTAATGGGACACTGTCTAGGAAACGTCAGGCACCCAGAAGCAGCTGGGGAAGCTCATGGGAGAAGGACTCAGTGCTGGAACAGGAAGACACCTGCCTGTACAGTTTGCTCCAAAGGCTCACAAGGGACCATCACGTGTGCTAGGGATACGCCACAACACCCACCCACCATCCAGCCACATTCACAGCAGTACCTGGGGATTTCAGACTTTCATTCCTTATTTTGAGTTCAATAACCTGCAATAAATTAATGTCATATAATGTACTTTGCAATATAGAGGAATTTAATTTTTGAATGCAGCTGAAATAAAACTAGTCCTGCTGACTAGTCAAGAATATTACACAAACTCTGACCAACCTGGAGCTAAAGCTATTAACTGATAGGCTGATGCCAGCATGCTCACTGATCTGTTATATGATGCCAAACAGGAAAGGTAATGGCTGAGATCTTCCTACCTTTCTCTTAACAGAAGCACTTGTTTCACTTTTTCTCCTCTATCTGGCTACTGATTTACTTATTTGTAAGGAAAAGTATATTAAGCATCCAAGGATTATTTTGGCCAGTATTTTACAGTTTCCTTTATGAAATAAAACTCTTCACCAATTGCTTTATCAGATCTTCCTTGCCTTAAAATTAGTTTACTTGCACCACTGTTACCAACAGATCATGATATCAACTTTTCTTTTCACAGCTAATACATTCTACTTTCTGTTAAAAAAAATAAAAAAAAGATAAACCCCTGCCCCTGACTTCATTTAATCAAAGCAAAGAGAAAGCTGAACTATCATGTCAGTTTCTAAGGCATTTACCAGTACTGATTGCAGGTCCGAGGTGACTTCATGTCTTCTGACAATGATCTCTGTGGAGATCATAGAGAGCAATTCTTAAAATCACTTTTATTTTCACATGTATCTTTACTACAGTTTATTTGTACAGGCACAGCATTTTATAAAAGAACTTGGATTAAACAGCAAGAGAGACATTTATCCATTATTTCAAGGGAAAGAGAAAAAAAACAGTAGTTGCCTTGAAAAGTTCTGTGAGTGATTTACTGATTTCCTTTCTTACATTCTCATTCCCACTTGGAAGTTTTCCTCCTCATATACCTGGACCCCTCACTGTCGATTGCTTCATAGAGGTCCTTTTTATTCTCTGCTGTTGCATGCAGATAACCAAGGTAGGCCACACAGAGGCTAACTGCTATCAGTCCAAACGCCATCACAGGTTTGTTCTGACAAGAAAAAAATTTGGTACATGTTTTTAGTCAAAACACTTTTCATTAATCTCAAACATTACGTTCTTCTACCTCAGCTTAGAAACTGAACAGTAAACTATTGTGACATCTGCAAAAATCATCACTGCCTTCTTGCAGACTGAATTTTCTGACAGCAAAAGGAATTCCCTCTGAAATAGAAGATTCTTTCTGGAGACAGAACAGCACATTGCCCAGTACTCTGTATTTTGCTGGTTGGAAATGTTGCTTGAGCATGAATGAACAAGCCAAAATCAATTACTAAAGGTCTCTACTACAAACGTTTAACAGAATTCATCTGGATACACTACTGGGACAATGCACCCTGCTCCTGCCAAGCGACCTTGCTTACAATCCTCTAAACCAGATTTTGTATTCTTATCACAAAATCTAATTTTATTATTTTAAATCTATACTTACTATATGCACAAAATTTCCCTCACTGTGGTTTCTGCAAATGCAAATAAAACCTGAGTATCATCAACTTAATTATAAAAGCAAGAAAAAGAAAAATCCAAAATATTGAAAAGCTACCAAAAGTCACCTTGTTTCATACCAAAAAAGTTTGCATTCTACGATTTGTTCCCTTTTAAATATTAAAAACAACTCCTGCTGTTTTTATTGCTTAATAATAAGTAATAATAAGTAATAATATTATTTAACCTGTCAAATTAGATGGGTAATATGCCTCTAAACAGACTTTCTGAAAGCAATTTGGCTAGGTACAAAAGATTCAGACAATATAACAGTGCAATAAAAGCTGCAATAAACAATGTAATGTTCTGCGCTCTCAACAATCAGAGTGGAAAAAAATAAAAATATTTTTAGTTACATTTCTGAGTGGTTTGCGTAACAAGAGATGGTTATATAACACAGAGAGAATTGTAATGATTGCTTTAAAGCAACTCTATCTCTTCAAGCATATTTAGTTTCTCTCAAAACGACTGTCTTACAGGTTTAATGAAAAGCTCTGGGTTCACAGCTCGGAAAAGCATAGTTGTCTGAACACCCCTCAGTCCTGGTTTTCTCTCTTTGGGTGTTTCATTTTCATTCGGAAGTTTGGTGGAAGACATGTTACTTAAAGTTGAATACTTCCTAGAAGAAGAATGAAAAACAAGTGTAATTTCTGTAAAAAAACTGGAAGAGCTGCATTCACTGAACACAAATTCACACTCAATTTGTCTTCTTACAGCACAAATTTTAGCTGGTGTAAATATTACTGATTGCCTCCAGTGTCACCTAACATTCCCAGCTTAGGCCTACCAATTTTCAATCCTATTAATTTTGTGCATCCTAAAATTAACTTTTGGAGATTCACATCTTCATACAGCAAATCTAAATCTTCTGATAATGGGCTTGGGGTTTTTCACTTGCCTTTGGCTAACACTTTAGCTACCTGTGGGCCAAGTAACATCAGTCTTCAGACCACTGGCTAAAAAGACAATGCTAGGAAAAATTTTGGTTTTTTAAAACTCTTCTACATGACAGGACAGCCCAAGAACCACTGTAGTGCAGTCACCTTAACCACCCACCCCAGGAGGCCCAGCACTCAGCTCTCACTTTTGCACTCACTGGGCACATCACAAATGCCTTGGGTTCAAAGTGAAAGACAGGAAATTTAAGCTAGTCAGAATACGCAAGAAATTCTTTACTGTGGGGTGGTGAGGCACTGGAACAGGTTGCCCAGAGAAGCTGTGGATGCCCCATCCCTGGAAGTGCTCAAAGCCAGGCTGGATGGGGCTTTGGGCAACCTGGTCTTGTCGAAGGTGTCCCTGCCCCTGGCGGGGGGGGTGGCACGAGATGATTTTTAAGGTCCTTTCCAACCCAAACCATCCTATAAGCACGTGAGCAAAGGTGGCAAAACACGCCCTCCGGTAACCCTGATTACTGAGTGGCAGAGGAGACACGGTGCTGGGGATCCCCTGGGAAGGGCAGGGCAAGGGCAGTCGCACAACCCCAGGCCGGGCGGCGAAGGGCTCCTGGCGCCGCCACCGGGACGAAGGGAGGCGGTTTGGCCCCAACTTGGGAAAGCCCAGCCGGGACTCCCGGGACACCGGGGACTCCCGGCGCCACCGCGGACTCCCGGCGCCCCTGCCTCATGGGACGGGGCGGTGGAGAGGGGGCGATTAATGCCGCACGCGCCATCTCCCCCCCCCCCCCCCCACCCCCCCCCCCCACCCACCCCACCCCCCCGCTACTCACGGCTCGCAGCCAGCAGCACCTCCCCGCGGGGCGGGGCTGCGCCTGCGCGCTGGCGCCCCCTCCCGGGCGGAGGCCGGCGGCGGGGACTGGGGCGCGAGGCGGCGCTCGGGTGCCGCCCGTCCCCTCATCCGTGTGGCGGCGGCGGGGGCGTCTGAGGGAGCGGGTCCTGCTCGGTCGGGGCTGTGGCGCTGCCGTAGCCGGTCGTAGAGCCATCAAGGCTGGAAGAGACCTCTTAGATCATCCAGTACAGCCGTCCAGCCGGCACTGCCACTGTAACCCGTAACCACTAAATCACCCAGGACTAGATCCAGACGCCTCTTGAACATCTGCAGGGATTGTGACTCCGCCACCTACCTCCCTGGGAAATATTTCCATGCCTGACCACCCTAACATTGAAAAATATTTTTCTAATGTCTAATCTAAATGTCCCTTGTCAGTTCAAGGCCATTCTCTCTAGTCCGGTCCCTGCAGGCACGGCAGGAGGACCAGACCCAAAACCCTCCTTTCAGGGTGTTTTAGAGAGGGATAGAGGCCCCCTCAGCCTCTTCTTGAGAATAAACAATCCCAGGTCCCTCAGCTGTTCTGCATAAGACATGTTTTCTAGACCTTTCAAGAACCTTTTTGCCCTTTGCTGGCCACATTCCAGCACCTCAATGTGCTTTTTAAAGTGAAGGGCATAGAAGAGAATGCAGCATTCAAAAATAATAAGTGGGAGACAGGGGAAGGAGCTGGCTCAATCAGACAGGCCCTTCATCTCTGAGCTACTCCTAGCACATGAGCATGGTCACAGCTAGTCCTGGCTTCATCCTCTCAGCATCCTCCCTTCAAATACTCGTAGACACTGTTGAGGCCCCCTTTTAGTTGTCTTGTCTCGAGGCTGAACAGGCCCTGCTCCCTTAGTCTTTCCTTGTAAGAGAGATGCTGAAGTCCCTTAATCATCTTTGTTTCCCTCCGCTGGACCCACTCCAGGAGCTCCATGTCTCTGTTGCACTGAGGAGCCCAGAACTGGCCGTTTGATCCCATGTGCTGGACTGAGGAAGGGGTGTTTCATGTGGGGATGGGTCTCTGGGAGTGCAGTCAGCTGAGCAGAAAAATGTGCTACAATTTAAGTGTCCAACTAATGTTCTGTAGATCCAAACCCAAGATTTTGGGTGCCTGGAAACTCCAGGTTATGTAAATGCTGCTGTGTGGTGGTGTTTTGACAGTAAGATTAATGAAATTGCTTGAAGTCCAGAGGAAACAAAGCCCATGTGGTTGCCTCTGACTGCTTGTGCCTCCCTTTCTACCTTCACTGACTTCAATGCCACTGGGCAGTTTCAGCCACATTATAAAGTAGGGGAGAAATTTGAAATTTTGGAAAAAAAAAAATACCTGGAGGGTGGGGAGGGACATGGATCAGTGCTCCCTCAGGTAACTGGCAGGCAGAACTGACATGTGATGGATAATATTACAGTTTTAGCAGCAGGCAGCTGGTGGATTACCACATGTAGTTCTGGACTCACCAACCCCTGCTCACACTTTTCCGTACCTGGAGGGTGAGTGAGAGGACTTTGGTAGAGAGTCTGGTTATTGCAGCCAGGGAGGCAGAAGGGGACAAACATAAGTCTTGGCCAACAGTGGCCAAACACAAGCTGGCAGTGTGCCCAAGTGGCCAAGAAAGCCAGTGGCATCCTGGCTTGGATCAGCAACAGTGTGGCCAGCAGGACCAGGGCAGTGATTGTTCCCCTGTGCTCGGCACTGGTAAGGACACACCTGGAGTCCTGTGTCCAGTTCTGGGCCCGCTCACTACAAGAAAGACACTGAGGTGATGGAGCATGTCCAGAGAAGGACAACAGAGCTGCTGGAGGGTCTGGAGCACAAGTCCTATGAGGAGACCCTGAGGGAGCTGGAGTTTTTCAGGCTGGAGAAGAGGTGGCTCAGGGGGCGCCTTATTGTCCTGTACAACTACCTGAAAGGAGGTTGTAGTGAGGTGGGGGTTGCTCTCTTCTCCTAAGTAACAACTGACAAGACAAGAGGAAATGGTCTCAAGTTGTACCGGGGAGGTTTAGATTGGACATTAGGAAAAATTTCTTCACTGAAAGGGTAGTCTGGCATTTGAACAGGCTGCCTGGGAATGGCTCAAAAGGCGTGTGAATGTGGCACTTGTGGATATGGTTTAGTGGTGAAGACAGTGACCCTAGGTGTACAGTGGGACTTGATAATCTTCGAGGTCATTTCCAACCTTAATGATCCTATGATTCTCCGAAAGGTAGAGGTATCCAGGCTCTCAGAGGTTCTTGTTCCATGTTGTTTTTCTGCAGTGATCAAACTACCTTTTTTTTTTTT
>VZTE01002104.1:690669-763008 GCA_013397775.1 Eulacestoma nigropectus
TTTTGTCATGTTGTTTTTCTCCAGTGATAAAACTCCCTTTTTTTTTTTTTTTTTTGAAAGACGGCAGAGTAATAATAAATTGCAGGTTAACTTTTCCTGTCTAAATCCAGATGGAGTATCTAAATTTTTTTTTCTTGTTGTGAGCAAATATAATGAGGTGAGAAAAATAATAGGGAAATAAGTTTAGGTGTCAAGAGAGAATTGAGTGGTATGTCTGGGGTTTGTGTCAACAATTAATTCACAACATACCATCTGCTAATCTGGTAGCTATTGTTTTGGTGGCATATGCCACGCAGCTGATTTTGTTTGGAAACTATTGAGTAGAAAATCTGAGTGAAGCTGCTTCCATTTGTTTTCATGTTTGTCTAATTGAAAGGAGCCAATGCGAGGTTTTTACATGAGCTTGGTTTTTGGGAAGGTAGCTTGGTTTTCTTGAGGGCAATGGGGATTTTTTACCATAATAGAGGAGATGTTCTGCATACAGCTCCCAAGCAATTTTTTCCCCCACATTTTATATGGGAAGGCAAAACAATTACATCTCCACACAGAGAAAGTGCACTCGCTTATTGGCAGATGCACCCCCTCCCAGCAGTTACACCATCCATGCAGATAAAACTTCTGATTCAAAGTCAGCCAGGGTCATGATAGTATTTTCCAGATTGTGTTAGAATGGGTTTATGCCAGAACATATTTACAATATATTGGTGGCAAGGATTGTTAGGTGGCTGCTAGTTCTCTAGCACTTCCTGTCTTTCTTGTAAAGGACAGGTGAGTCCCAGGCATCACTGGCAGGGGAAGATCCTACACTGTACAAAGAACACCACTGGCTGAGGAGAATATATTCTCCATATGAAGAGCTGTGGAATAAGGCTTTGTGTGTAAAAAAAAAAGCAGAGAGGGATGTAGAAATGGGCTTGGGCTTTGATGTCAGTGCTGGTACTTGGCATGTGTTAAGCATGTGCCAGCTAACCAGACTAACTGTGCAGTGATGAAGAGCTGGGACTGCTTACTGTTTCTAGTTTTGCTTTAAGGCTGTGGGAAAGTGTTGTATTTTATCTTTAATGTGAATATTATGTTGCTATCATCTAACCCAACAGGATGTTGAAACATTTAATCCATTAAGGCTTATGAAGTTGTTTGGCATATTTTATAGGAGAGACTCTGTAAAGTGTAGAATAGTAAACATCTGTGGTGTTTCTGAGTCACCCATCCTCTTAATATCTGAGTATCTCTCCTGAAAAGAAATCACACAAAACCCCCTTCCATTTCTAAACCTGAGGCTGTTACTGAGATTTATTTTCCTTTCAAATAAATTCCTTTGGGATTCTGCATTCAGTATCGTGCTTTGTGCCATAGCCATTCACAACCTAACAGCAATTTCTGCTTTTCTTGAGACTCACATGCCCTTATCATTTGAGCTGCAGAAGAGCCTCTGTAGAGAACAGAGCAAAGCCGGTGCTGTGCCCCGCAGACATGGTTAGCATGCGACAGCCAGCCTCGTGCAGTCCGGGGAGCAGCACTGTGCCTCCTGCCTTCGCTGATTGACCTCACAATTCCTGCTTATTTCAAGTACTGCACAAGAACAGAGCTTCACATTGTCTTCAGAATAAAGATAGGGTGCCTCAAGCTGCTGATAAGCTTATCCTTGCTTTAGAGATAGTTACAGAGCCATTGCGGGCAGAAAAAATTCTTTTGCATCTACACTGGGATTTCAGCACTGGTATGACTTGTAGTGAGAGGGGCAACTACCATCACATGTTTGTTAGAGTTTTGGTATGTGAATGTGAAGTTCACATTTTAAAATTATTTTTTAAATGTTTTAGACACCATGAGTTTCACAATATTTTAATTAGAGTTGACAGCTGGGACTTTTTTTTTTTTTTTTTGGTGCTGAACAAGTCTGGGGGAGAAGGGAAAGCAAAAATTAGTAATTAGAAGTAATTTTTTCCTCCTTGCTCAAAGCTAATTGTGAGGGTAACCATTGTTGCACTGAGGAATGTGAAACAGTATGGCCATATTAAGGACATAAATGCATAAGAAACAAGCAGACCAGCTAGACAAGGGTGGCATTGAGGGTATTGAGGGTTTTCTGTGTGGTTGTTGCTCTGCTTATATCAGTCTTGAGAGTCCTTATGCTGATTTTCAGCAGCTTTTGCTCCTTTGTGTTGTTCCCATAGAAAGAAAGCTGTTTTCAGACAGCGGCATGCACTGTTTGGGACCCTACCACTGACAATCCAAAATAGTTCTAAGGCAATATGCATTTTTAAAACAAAAATCTCTTAGTGCGAATCTTCTGTGTTTCATAACACTATGTGTATGTCTTCTATAATACTTGTTAGCCAGCCGTGTCTCTGTGAGACAAACAAATCACCCAGCCATGCTTTCCAGCAAAGATTAAAGCAATTGTTATTCTTCAAACACTGATCAAGCTTATAAATCTTTTTCAATTGAATTCAGTATGGAAGGAAAAAGGCACTTTGGTTCTACTTTCATTTTTGAGTGGGTAAATTGGTTCTGTCTGGGAACAGAATATCAAAACTCAAAGCATCCCCTCTGGAAAGAAAAAGGTGGTTTCTAGTAAAAAGGAAGAGCAGAGAAACACGTGCAACCCTGAATTTTCTCGCTACAACAATACACAGCCAGATACCTTACAATGGGGTTTAAAGACAAATCTGAGCTAAGACTGCATCTCCAAAAAGGAAGGGCAAGGGGAGGCCTCTTTTCACTTGTAATTGCTCTGGACTTCCTTGCATGCAATGTCATAATTGCTCATCCTTGGAGTATGCCAATTTTGCTCCCTGGTCCATTGCCAGAAAAGAAAAAAGAATAAAGTTTATTTTTCAGTTAGATGGGTGAGAGAGTCTAATGTAAGCAGGGCAATACAGTTAGGAAGCAGCTGGAAGTGTAGGCACAGACCAGGTCTAACTCCTGCCTCTGACACCAGGACACCCTATCAGTTTAAGCTGTGAGAACTTAAAATCATTCTAAGTGCCCTTTCTAATGTAGGCACCCTTTCTAATCTCAGGCAGGGAACACAGCTCCTAAGAAGACTAAAGAGGGTAAAAATTTCACAGTTTCAATAGAACAAACTCTGTAGTAAGGGACTCTGAGACACAGTAATATGGAACTCTTCAGATTTTCTGCGCCTTACAGTTGTCTTTTAATATATAAATACCACCACACAGAATAATACAATCATTAGGGTTAGAAAAGACCTCCAGATCATTGACCCTGAGATGAGCTTGGTTAGAGCATGGTGCTGATAAAACTGAGGTTGTGGCTTCAGTCCCTGTATGGGCCATCCACTTAAGAGTTGGACTTGATGATCCTTGTGGGTCCCTTCTGGTTTCTGTGATCTGTGAATCCAACCTTTGACTGAACACTGCCATGCCAGTTAAACCATAGCACTAAGTGCCATGTCCAGTCATTTCTTGAACACTTCCAGGGATGGAAGTGTTGATTGTTGAACCTTATAAAATTGGCCTCAGCCTGTTGATCCAGCTTGTCCAGATCCCTCTGCAGATCCTTCCTACCCTCAAGCAGATCAACACTCCTACTCAACTTAGTGTCATCCGCAACCTTACTGAGGGTGCATTCTATCCCCTTGTTCAAGTCATTAATAAAGATACTAAACAGGGCTGGCCCCAATACTGATCCCTGGGGGACACCACTAGTGACTGGATGCCAACTGGATGCAGCACCATTCACCACCATTCTCTGGACCTGGCCTCTAAGCCAGTTTTAAACCTGGAGAGGAGTGTGCCTGTCTAAGCCATGGGCTGCCAGTTTTTCCAGGAGAATGCCCTGGGAAACAGTGTCAAAGGCTTTGCTGAAGGCCAGGTAGACAACATGCACAGCCTTTCCCTCATCCACTGGGTGGGTCACCTGGTCATAAAAGGAGATCAGGTTGGTCAGATAGGACCTGTCTTTCCTAACCCAAGGCTGGCTGGCTCTGATCCCCTGGTTGTCTGGTACATGCTGCATGACAGCACTCAAGATGTTCTGTTCCATAACCTTCTCCAGCACTGAGATCAGGCAGACTGACCTGCAGTTTCCTGGATCCCGCTTCCAACCCTTCTTGTAGATGAGCGTCACATTGGCCAGCCTCCATCCCACTGTGACCTCCCTGGTTAGCCAGGGCTCATGATAAATGATGGAGAGAGGCTTGGCAAGCTCTTCAGCTCCTTCACTACCCTCGGCTGAATTCCATCTGGTCCCACAAACTTATGAGGGCCTAAATGGCTCAGCAGTCCACCAACTACTTCCTCTTGGAGTGCAGGGGGTCTACTCTGCTCCCTGTCCCTGTCTGCCAGCTCAGAGGGCTGGTTGCCCTGAGGATCACTGGTCTTTCTATTGAAGACTGAAGCAAAGAAGGCATCAAGTACTACTGCCTTCCCCTCATCCTTGGTTACAGTGTTCCCCTCCGCAACCAATAAAAGATGGATATTTTCCTTGGCCCTTTTTATGTTGTTAATGTATTTATAAAAACAGTTTTTATTATCTTTCACAGCAGTGGCCAGATCAAGTTCTGTCTGAGCTTTTGCCTTTGTTACTTTCTCTCTTCATGACCTAATGGCATCCTTGTACACTTCCTGAGTTGCCTGCCCCTTCTTCCAAAGGTCATAAACTCTGTATTTTTCCCTGAGTTTCAGTAAAAGCTCCCTATTCAGTCAGGCCAGTTTTCTTCCATACCAGCTCATCTTCCAGCACATGGGAATGGCCTGCTCCTGTACCTTTAAGATTTTCTTCTTAAGGTATGTCCAGCCTTCATGGATCCCTTTGTTTTTAAGGGCTGTTTCCCAAGGGACTCTGTGGACCAGTGTCCTGAACAGACCAAAGCCCACTCTCTGGAAGTTCAGGGTAGAGGCTCTTGTGATCCCCCTTCCTTACTTCACCAAGGATCAGAAATTATCGTTTTGTGGTTGCTGTGCCCAAGATGGCCACCGACCACCACACCTCCCACCAGCCCTTCTCTGCCAACAGGATGTCTAGTGGGGCACCACCTCTGGCAGGCTTCCTTACCAGCTGTATCAGGGAGTTACCTTCCACACACTCCAAGAGCCTCCTAGACTGCCTGCTCTCTGCTGTGGTGAGCTGCCAGCGGGTATCTGGGAAGCTTTGCATTACCTGCAGTTCAGGTCCAAGCTCTGGCACCTTCAGTCACCCTCTGAAGGCATCAGCTTCTCTGCAGACACTACCAAGGTGCAGATTCAGGCATGTGTGTAAGGCTGTGTGATAGCTTCCTCCCTGTAAAACTACCAAACATCCACATGTAATTCCCAGATAAAAGCCACAGTACTTTATAGTGTGAAGAATTCATTTAAGAGGGAAGGAGTTCAGTCTTTTTGCTTGTTTTGTAATGTTACTCAGCATGGCAGCCACATCCCAGGTAAAAATGGCCACCAAAGCACGGATATGAAATGCATAAGGCAGGACGTAAACACTTATTCCATTGCTTAGTTATTAAAAGTAAAGTTATAAGCTTCGTGGTGGGGAGTGGTTCAGCTGCCTAGGCCAATATGGGAACTGATTAGCATGTACAGTAAACAAAATATGTTTCAATAACAAAACCCCAGGCTTCACTTGCTTGGGAAAACCACTGTATTTTAAAATTGTAAGAGAAAGGCTTTTCTGAGGGTTTGTGTAATGCATTGTTAGGAGTCATGTGTGCCTAAAAGAATATGTGTGTTTTGTGGACAGCTGACTTGCCCAGGAGAACACAAAATGCAAATCTGATGTAAAATGTCAAAGAGCAAACAGGGTGTTTAAGGCTCACAGCACACGTGTCTTCAGGCTGTGCTACTGTGCTACTGTGAAAACACAGAGTTCACCATCTGAGCTGATGAGTGCTCAAAAGATGCAGATAAATCCTATGACTTCAAATAAATGCCACAGCTTCCTCATATCTTTCTGATGATACAAATGCTTTATGGTTCTAGTTTGAACTGTGTGCCAGCAGAGATGATCAGGTTTCACTCATTTAGTTTATATTACCTAGGAGATAAGCAATTCCCATTTTCCAGGCTTAAAGCAGTAACTCCCTTTCTCAGAAATGAACTGTTGATTGTTAATTCCACTAGAAAGCTGGGATCCAGCCGTAATCATTCACTGAAACACAGGTAAGTTAGATTTTCTTGTTATAAAATACAGTTTCACTGAATGAGAAGTTGATTTTCTAATATTAAATAGGCTTGATAGTAGCCTTATGCAAGTGTCCCATTAGCCAACAAATCATGGATATAATCCTCTTTTTGTTGCAGTATTGCAGTACTTTATAATATTACAGAGTTAAAAGCTGTGATGTGGCCAGTGACAATTGCTTGCCCAAGTGGAAATCTTTTGACTTTGTCAATTCTTTTTTATTTTACAAGTTGACTAAAGCATTACAACAGTAACAGTAGCCTGAATGGAGCAACAATACAAATTAACATTGAAGATCATTTGCTGCAGGGGGAGTTTTTTTGTTTACATCAGGAGAGCATGGGAGAGATGGGTTATCTGTTTGGCATGATGGTGATGAGAAATGCAGTTGTAGTCATGTAGGTGAGATACGGATGTCATGACTTCAAAAAAATTAAGCAATTTTGGCTACTTCTGAGCTTAATTTTTTTTAATTACATAGTTTACCAAGTAACAAAGAAAGCAGTGAACTGCTTTTGCCCTCTCAAAACCCATTCATTGCTGCAGAGAAGAGACCACAGCAATTAGCAGCTGGCAAAGCATCATACTCAGCAGCTGCTGGTTTTTTAAGTGGTGTTTGTGGTTTCCCTGAATACAAAACAAGATGGGATTTTGCCATAGTTTAGAAGTTGTATTTTCAGGGAAGCAAATGTTTGGCAGCTAAGATCCTGAAGCCCAGAAAGAAGGGAGGTTTATCCCAAGCTGCTGCAGAAGCCTATGTGAAAGTCAGATGTAAAAGCCAAATCAACCAGCTCCAGTATCGTGCCAAATGACCAGCTGAGCCCTCTTCCATCTAGTGTATTCTTTCCTTCCTGTAGTTGCTTGACAAATAAATACCTAGGCTAATGTTTTTACACACCACATGTGTATTTTAAGCACTATTTATTTCTGCTTTTAATATCACAGTAATTAGAGGTTTATCTCCAAATGGACCAAAGGGCTTATTTCTTGCTCCAAGGAGTTAATAGTAGGCATAGAACAGTGAGAGGTTAGAATCAGTAAGCTAAGGTAGGTGAAAGCAAGGGGCTGGGCTATGAGAGACCATGGTTCTTTTCTTAGCTCTTCCTCTTACGCGCTGAGTGATGCTGGATAAACCACATCTGCACCTTGACAGCACATGTTTGTCTAGATTGACAATGTTTGTAGGAGAGGATGCCCTTTCCCATTACATATTAATGAAAGGTTCATATAAATGAATTTAATTCTAAAGTGTCTACAGTGTCTACTTTTTGTCTGCCCATGAGAGAAGAGCAAGCTTTTGCCAGTATGTTTACCTCTGCCGTTTGGAGGCCTCCACTTCTCCTGGAAGCATCTGAAGTATGAAATAGGTGGGAAAATTTTGGCTCACATCAGCCTGAGAACCATGGACTCTGCTGAACTACCAACGACTAGCAGTGGTCATCGCAGAAGTGAGCAGCTTGGCCAGGACACAGACCCAAGAGGGCTGTGTTTGCTCATGGCTGTTGTCAGGCTCTACCTGGCTTGTTTTTGAAGAGCCTTAAAAAGCGAGTGTCAATACTACATTAATGTTATAGCTTTACTTATTTTATAAAAAGAAGCGAGTTGTCTGAAGAAGGCAAAGTTAATTTTTATGTCCTCTGTTTTCTCTTGCTGACTCTCTCATAAAGGACCTGGCAGTCACCTTGGCACTCTCACCATTGAACAAGAAGCAAAGTCATTGCAAGGTTAGTGACTTGTAGCAATAGTTTTTCAGCTCCTATTGCAGATGTGCAACAGTTTAAACAGCTGGTGTATGTGCAGCTTGGTAATGTGGCTTTGAATCAAGTGATACTGTTCCTTGGTGTTCCCAGGAGGTTTCCTGATCCCTCCTCTTCTCTAGTGGAGCACTGGAATAGATGCAGCATGCTGAGGGGACTAGTGGAGCTTCCATCAACTTAAGAACAGACTGAACTGCCAGGAACAGTTTCTGCACAACTAAGCCTTTTTAGGGCTAGAGAACAAAACAAATCAGTGTTTCTCAGCCTGTGGACCTCACACTTCTGGTTGTCAGTAAGGAAGCAGTAGGCAGTCCATGAAACAGACTCAGCAACCATAAAATGGATTCACACCTCCTTATATCAACAAACAGAAAAGATAAGTGGAAAATGCAGTTCCTAAATGAACACCTGAAGTTAAGCTTCATTATTTGTTTGGTTGTTTATGGAAACCACTGTACCAGTACTTGTTTTTTGTTTTCCTCATAACACTGGGAGGATCCTTGGTGTTTGGGAAAAAAAAAAAAGTTCTGTGATGATGTTTTGATTAAAGTGTAAAAAAAAAAAAAAGAGAGAAAGGACTCTAAAGATTGTTACCAGCTCTGCTTTTTTATGATCCTGTATCCTCTGTGATTTCTACTTCTGCTCTCTTCTTTATCATTTTTGCCACTACTTATGGTTCTCTTTCTTCTTGTTATTAAAAAAAAAAAAGACAAGTTGTAGGTGCAGCAAATACTCTGCAGCAATGTTTAGATCAGAAAAAGGAGCTCTTCCGTCTCTAAAACTGTGAGGATAATTTAGCTTGTTTGTACAGAATTCATAGAGCCACTGTTCGGAGGCTTGTGTTCTTTCTCTTTTTTCTCACTGTTCCATCTCCATTTCCCATAATACTGTGCCTTCTTCCTGTAATTTACCAGCTTTTTGAGCTCCAGGTTGCCTGTCCTCTTTGTGCCTCTCTACCCCACTACAAGGGGGTGTACAGTTAGGATGCTTCCCCACTTCCTCTCCAGTTATTCTGTTTGTTCTTGCATTTTCTTACTTCCCTGCCATTGCCTTCCCCCTCACCCTTTTCTTCCACACGAAAATACCTTTTCTGCTTTTAAAGTAATTAAATTAGCAGAGCTGATTGAAATCTAGGTGAAGTAATTCTTTGAGCACTGTGTTTTTCAATGGATGCATTACTCAATGCACATTAGACAGCCCCCTGTAGGCCTCAGTGAATGACAGAAATGAATATTTGATGAATATATTCAACAACAATAGCATAATTCAAACACTTTACTCAATAAAGTACATTCAGCACACTCAGAAGTTAATGGTGCATTCAGGCTACTGTTTGCTCAGCAGAACACGTGCCCAACCCCAAGAGGGAAAACCAAGTCACTGATACATGTGAGGGAAACGGGGTGGGAAGTCTCTTCTGGTCATTTGTGCCCCTCATGAGCAGGACAAAGTGTATGTGTATGTTGGTGGGGGGTGTTTAAATCATACTAGGGAATAAATGATGTATGTGATGAGCAAGAGAGATTGCTTGCTCTATTTCCTGACTGGCAGATATTGATTTCATGCTTATCACTCATACTTCAGCTAGAAATGAGAAAAACAAATCAACATATTTCTCATCTTCAGCTTTTGTTCAAGCTGGGGTGCATATGTGTGTATTGAGCAGAGGGCTGAAGTAAATCTACCCTCAAATCCCTGCTTTTTACTTCTTGCGCCATTCAATGTTTCCTTGAGCACTTGGTGCAAATAATCCATCTTCTACTGTTTAAGACTCTCTAATGCCTTCTTTGTAATTTCCAGTAGAGGCCAAGTCTCTTTTGCCATCTTTATGTACACAGTGCCAAAGAGATCCCCCTTTAATGCTTTCGTAATTTTTTTAAATCTTTGGGTAGTTTCATTTTTAGCCTCAACATTGGACATTACCCCGACACAAATTGATGTCATCTGCATTTCCCACAATCTACTCAATTTCTTTAGCCATCTTCCCTTCTTGACTCCCTTTGTTTCTTTCTGCACAAAATGAACCTCCTCCAGATGCTAAGGCTGAAATCTCTCCTTGGCTACAAGGATTTGGATCACTCTTTTCCTCTCTTGTCCTTAGGTTAGCCAGAATATAATTTTGCTAGAGCATCATGCCCTGACACTACTCAGCCTCTGCTGCCATGTGTACTGCCACTTCTTGAAGTGTTACAAAACTTCATACCACTGCCGTATTTTTCCTATTGCCCAGCTGTGTGCTCACTAGATGACTTCTCTTTTTTTGTTGCCTGAATCCTCAACTTGCTCTGAATTTCATACAGCCCACTTAATGTATTTGTCTTCTCTAGCCTCAGCTAACTTGACTCCTCATCGGTCTGTGCCTATGCTGTCACATGAAGTCAATTTTCTCTTGTTTACCTGTTGAGTAATTCTTCATCTTTGAAGTCTGTTTTATTTTTTCCATTCCATATATTCTTTGCAATGCTTCAGTGAATTTATTGTATATTCAAAGGATACAAAAGCATCAGTTAACATCCACATCTATCGCAACAGTGGTGCATAAAGCAAACATAATCTTTCCAAGGCACATTTGCAGCTCCTTTGAACAGGGGAGCTGTGCTGGTTACAACCCAAACAATTCTACAAAACAGGCTCTGTGGCCCTTTAGGCTTGAAGCTGAAGGTTGTTCTCTACAGCCATTTCTCATTATCAAGTAAAGGCTGCAAGTAGAAAAAATACAACCAAAGTTCTGCAGACATCTGGCTGCAGAAGCACTGCTGGCCATAAGACCTGCCCTGCAGTCCTTTAATAAATTTCAGTTTCTCTTCAACAGAGCGCACAGACCAGGAACCATTTTCAGTTCTGTGGAATCCCTGAAGCCTCATCACTAAACATCTAGGTAGTAGAATGTGTTGCTCTCTTTCGAATTAGCTTTGCAGGAATTTCATCCATCCAGTCTTCTGGCTGGTTAGAATTTGCCCCTTGCTCAGGATCTGTTTGAGATTTTAGTCAAATGCTTGATCCCTATTTTCTTTGGTCAGGACTTGTTTTTCTCCTTCATACTGTTCTTCTCAATGTGGGATTGGCAAAGAAAGTGTAAAGTTGTTCTTTTCTAATCCCTCTTGCTGCTCAGTCAAGGAAGTAGCAGCTCAGCTTTGGGAAAAAGAGACCTCGAGGTAAATTGCTCAATCTATATTTAGGTATAACCATGGCCTGATTTCCACCAGTGTTGGTTCCCACTGATTTTTGTGCCTTGCTGGTGACGCAGCATATCTTTCATTTCTGTTCAGCTGGAGGCTCAGAACTGGTGTAACTCCAACCATTGATTGATAGGTGACATCAGGCTTTTTACATTAGAAAGGGATGGTGCAGTTACAGTGGCCATCAGCAAAAGCCCCCTTGCAGATGTACTTGTTTTCCATGGAATGACAAAATTCAAAATTCCCTCCAGTAGTCCCTGTGCACATCTTAAAGCCTTAGGAAAGGCCTCTTGAGGTTTTCCTTCAAATCTCCAGAGGACAGCTCATCCACAAGATGCAGACACACGTGCTAACATTCACTCTTGCTCAGTGAATGCTTTCTTTTCTTGCCTGTGATTTATTACATGGTGGTGTCTTCGTGTTTGCTGTTCAGCTTCTTTGAGACTGTTGTGACTGTGTGTTACTTATTTAGAAAGCATTAAAGCCCTGAAGCTCATGTCTTCAAAAGTTTGATTTAAACTTCTGCTTGAACTCTGCTTGCAGACGTGGAAGACAGGAATAGCTCTTTAATGAAAAAGTAACCATCCTGCCAAACATATTTAAAAGCATAGCAGCATATGTCTGAAAGGATATAAGCTGATATTTCCCTGTTATCTTTTTTATCTGCAGCATAAAGGAGTAGCTTGGCAACCATTCTTTGCAATATAAATCAGGAATATATTAATTTCTGCAGCTGCCTCTCCTCAAGCTAGTGCTCAGCTCTAATGGTAGCAGTGCAGGAATATCCAAACAACCTTGCTTCCCAGCAGAAGTCTGGCCATAAGCAGAGGTCATGAAGGGCTGCAGAACTGAGGGACAGCAAAAGAAGCTTTCCATCTGTGTTGAGCTTTACAGAATCACAGAACCATTTAGGTCGAAAAAGACCCCCAAGATAGAGTCCAGCCTTTGACCAATGTCCACCTTGTCACCTAGACAATGGCACTAAGTGCCCTGTCCAGTCGTTTCTTGAACACCTTGAGGGATGATGACTCCACCCCCTCCTTGGGCAGCCCATTCCAATGCCTGAAAACCTTTTCCATGAAGCTTTGTGATGCTGTGGCCTGATTACTACTCAAACTTGCCAGTAGATGAACTTGTTCATTACATCAGCAGGACCCACCGCTACAGCAGTGTCAGTGGGATTTGCATGTCCCACTGCAGCCACAGAGGGGTACATTTTCTCTCCTGCTAGGCAGAGCTTGCAGAAGCAGAGATGGGATGAGGACATTAAATGACAGGCCACAAAGATCTGGAAACTTCTGGTTTTCCTCCTCACCTCATGTCTCCCAGCCACTCTGTGTTCTGGGAATACATCCACTTCTTGCTCTTACAGAACAATGGAGCTTGATACTCTCAAAGACCCACTCAGACCTGGAGATGGGGCCAGGTGCAAAGGTGACTGCATACGCTTGGTGGATACCTCAGGTCTTTTGACGCGGATGAATCTCACTGTCAGTGGCTCCTTAGGCACCTCTTCCAAAAGAAGTGTTCCAGAGTTAGGACAGGGGAAGACTTACGCGGATAAGAAACTGTAACACACACACACACGCGCGCACACACACACATACATGCACACACGCATTTTGGAGTAATGGTAAGAAATACAACAAATAAAATCCAATGTAGCAGGAAAAGATTTAAAGTATTGCACAAGTTTACCCAAAAGTTAGACCACAGACAAAAAGAAATCAATTTGCATTTTTGTAGTCAACTTATTATGGGACACTTGGCTCCTATGCATAAATTTGAAAGTGAAATCTGACTTGACTGTGTGTAGTATTTGCATAACTGACAGGGCTAAGCTGAGTGTACTTCAGTGGTAGTGTCAGCCTGAACTTGCCAGAGAAAGCCCTGACAGTCAGGAGACCCTAGGGGAGAACAGGCACGTTTTTTACAGAGGACAGCTTAACAGAATGATTAGACTTCAGCCTAATTGACAAAATGTATTTAAACAGCAAATAAATTTTGTTCAATAGCCTCAGAATGTATCAGAATTATTAAAGTATCAGAAATAAGAACAGCTTGTTGTTCTTATTTAAATGCTTAATAATATTGCTTCTAAATGCTTAATAATTTTAAATTGTTTCAGCTACTGGTTATATTTCATGTTGCATAAATGTCTCATTTTTCTTCACCTAAGAGGAACCATGTCTCTGATCTTGTGTTTGATACAGCATTGCCTTCCTTCCTTGAAGAGAAAAATGAGCTGGGCGTTCCTACGTGATCTGCTGAGCGGAGTGAATAAATACTCAACAGGAATTGGAAAAATTTGGGTAGCTGTTGTGTTCATGTTCCGCTTGCTGGTTTATGTTGCTGCTGCAGAAGACATCTGGAAACATGAACATGATGAATTTGAGTGCAATATCAAGCAGCCTGGTTGTGAAAATGTCTGCTTTGACCATTTTTTCCCTGTCTCCCACATCAGACTTTGGGCTTTGCAATTAATCCTGGTCTCCACTCCTTCACTCTTGGTTGTCTTTCATGTTGCTTACAGAGAGAACAGAGAGAAACAGCACAACCAGAAACTTTACAAAAACACAGGAAAGACAGATGGTGGATTGCTGTGCACTTACCTAATCAGCCTCATTTTAAAAACAGGACTTGAAATAGTTTTTCTTGTTCTGTTTTATAAGTTGTCCAATGGATTCAAAATACCACGTCTTGTGAAATGTGACATACAACCATGTCCCAATACTGTAGACTGTTATATTTCCAAACCCACAGAGAAGATGATTTTCCTCTATTTTCTGGTGGCAACTTCATGCCTGTGCATCGTATTAAATCTAAGTGAACTGAGTTATCTGATTTTCAAATACTCCATAAAATGTTACCTGAAGAGACACATGAAGAAACAGCAAGGCTCAAAAAGTGATTGCTGCGAATCAGAACTCATCGGGTACACCAGAGCAGCAGCTGCAGGACAATTCCACAACAGCTCATCATCTTTGCCTCTGAATATGCAAGATGAACATGAAAAACATTCCCTGCTGACTTGAAAGAAGGCTGGAGACCACCCTCCCATTATACAAGCTGTTTTTGACAAATTGCTTTTCCAATCAGTGCTTTGCAGAACTGAAAGGATAGTTATATAGGAAATGCTGTTTCTCTATTAGTTACCCATTACTTGAGCTGATAAATTCGGTTACATTATGTATGTCGTACACAGAATCATCACGACCTTTTCATGTTGAAACAAGAAATGTAGAAGTCTGAGAATTCCATGAAGCTTTAATATAAACACAGATGCTTATGAAAAATCATGGACAAACAATTGCTCAAACAGTTGTGTACTGAATATTACACAGAACTGCTTTGGTACAAGCAAAAAGAGGCTTTTTATATGCAAATAGGAAGAACCTGGGATTGATTAAGGCGAACAGCAAGGGGGTGTACAGCATTTGTTTGGTGGGTGGATCAGATCTGGTAACTGCTGAAATGGTAATGGGAAAGTGCTGGCATAGAGTGATTGCTGGTGCCTTGAAGTGAACTGGATAGTCACAAGTCCATTCCACTGGAGTACTATAAAACATCTCAAAAAATTAAAAAAGAAGACACATCTAGTTTAGCCCATGTGATAAAGACAGATTTGGTTATTTAGCTGTTTGTGGAGCACCTCCTTCTGGAATTATTTGAGCTCTTACAGTTATTAGGGTATTAATCATCAAAAAGCATCCTTAAAGAAAGGCACTTGCTCAAACTTGTGCAAGCAGCATATACCAGGGTATAGAGTTAACTCCTGGTCACCTGCACCAAGCAGCTCCCATGTCATTAGACTTGTCTTCTGCTCTGTGGTAGTGGCATTTAAGTGAACAGATCATTCCCGCTTCCCTAGGGTATGAATAGAGAAATGCAGACTGCACAATATGGCAGAACACTAGCCAGTAGTCCCTAGCATTAAGTAGCCTAGAATCTGGTCCCTTTAGTAAGGCTGAAAATATGCTACTCCTTCAGTAGATTTCTCTGCTGTAGAAGAACACGTGAAACCTAAAAATACGAAAAGCTTCCAGCAGAAACGAAGTAAAAAAGAATCATCTATTCCCTCCCCCCAGATTTCAAAGTATCTCTTAAACACCACACACCTCTGCTCTTTGTTATGTTGCCTGGGCTAACAGGAAAGGGACAGAAATTAGCTAAGACGTCTTCTGTTGAACCTAGGCTTCCAAGATAATGGAAGTAGTGCCTTAAAAAACTTCCTTCAGGGTAGTATTCTCTTTCTGCTGGTGGAATGAAAGACCTTCGGACATACATCTGGTACTGAGCCTTATCAAAATGCACTGTTTAGAAAAAAAACACTAACTAAAGTGGAGCTGCCTGAATGCTGAACTAATTTTATTGTTCATGCCACGATAAGCAGGAAGAAATAGTAGCAAAAGCAGGTTAACTATTTTTTTCACTTAGGCCCCCCCTCTGGCCCCTCAGCTTTGATTACAAAGCATTACATTTATGAGTAGCAGTTACAGAGCGAACTTCAGCAACTAATGAACAAGCTATGAACTTTTGATGGTGATTTTCAAGGTGAGGTTTGTTGTTTGGTTTTTTCTTTTTCCCTAAAATAAACCTACTTTTATAAAATGTGGAAAGACATTTGCTGCTGCTGAATTTAGCAGCAACAGCAGTCCCTCACATACCAGCTTACCAGCTTGTGGCCAGTTAGTTTTACATCTTGAGTAATGCTGAATCAGTGCTTATATAGAGACAAGGCGCTTTATACAATTCTGAATTGTATAAACATTTTCTGCTAAACCTCTACATACACGTAATGTGACTCATGACAGAAATGCCATTAGAAAGTCTTTTGCAGCTACTGGACAAAACCCACGAAAGAGTGCATGAAGCAAAACCACCGCCCATGAAGCCTGTGAAACTGCAATTGCCACAGCTTAAGTAACCGAGAACAAACTCCAAAATTATCTTGGCTCATCTGGACCCTCATATATAATTTTATTGAGACAAGGGCAACACTATCAAAGAAAAAAATGTTTCTGAAATATCTGGGGTTTAATAACTGAGGACAGATTTTTTAAGAGCACATGAATGAAAAAATATTTATTCACTGTTTTTAAAGTAAGGTTTATTTGAGAGAAAATGAAGAAAAGCAAACACAGTTTAGCCAACACAGGTTTCTGATAAAACTAGTGCATTAGCTGCTCTCTAATAAAAAAGTATATTAAGTCCGCGCTTGAAGGGGTTTAGAGCACCCCCTAAAGCTCTGTGGCTGGTCAGAGATTACCACTTAGACCAAAAATTTTCCCATCAAACAAGAACTCTAATTCTTTGGAATGTATATTCAAAGTTTTATTTTTAATTCTATCTTCCAACAGCCAAGAAATGATAAATAAATTCCAAAATCAACATTTTGAGTCTTGGAGGATACTGCAGTTTTGACAAAGCCAGTACCTTACATGAGAAATATTCTGAAAAATTATTATGGACCAACTCCACGTAACCCAACTCACTTGCAGCAAATTGCCAAGTAGCCTTCACATCATGTGCTGCAAAATTTGAGTGTTTGACAGGGCCACTAATGAAAAGGAAAGAGCATCACTTAACCTGAGAGAACAGAAACAAATTTATCTGCTTTCTGAACCCTTGCTCTTGGCAACCATTTATTCTTTCACTGGCTCCTTCCCTTTCCCTGCTTTTATATGCCTTTGTTCTCCAGTTTAAGTTTCACTCATCCATACACCCCTGAAAGCATTTGCTGTTAAATTTTTGGTTCAAATGAGTTTACAGGTTTGGTCTCTAAACTTCTGAGTCACTCAGACGTTTTTAAAAAACTGAACTCAAGTGCTATGTTCCACAAGGATTTAAGCAATTGATAGGAAGCTGATCTGAGCCCATACTGTAATGGAGAAATAGCATGATCACCGCATACACATTCATAGAAAAATATTTACCTCGTTCTTATTCCAAAACATCCCTGCAAACATCAAAAGATCCAGACTCTCATTTTCTTTAAAACCCAAGTAAGCTTGCCCTGGGACAGAAGAGGTTTGAAAAAAGTACACAGATGAAGTATTTCCCTTTTTTCTCTCAGTTTTTTCCCTCTAGTCCCTTCTCCAGTACCAGTGGCCCCATTTCCCACCCCTTTAATTGTATTATCTCCATACGAAGGCTTTAGGCAGGGCTGAGCGTGAGCAGGAGCTTCTCCAGCTCAGGGACCTAAACCCCAGCATAGCCTGTCCCTGCCCCTGTCCCTCCCTCCTCTGCACACAGGTGGGAGCCCCAGCCAACTAATTCTTTGGCACAGAAACTAATTGCAACAATTAGCCAACTACTTTCCCCTCACCTGACCCAACAACTGATTCCAGTGTTATTTGTACAAGCATTGCTCACTTTCTATCCACAGCCATAGACCATATGTCCCAGTGTAATGCTCTAGAACCCACAGTCCCCCCATCCTGCTAAGAAGGACCACCCTGAAACATGTGGGGACAAACCCACTACTCGTATTTACGCACAGATAATTTACACTCAGAATTAGGGCTCAGATAACAGCAGATTTCTTTATAAACACAGTCGAGCACCAGAGAGGCTGACTGTCAATTTAAAGGCATCTTTCAATCACAAAACAGTCCATTCTGCATCCAGACTCCTCAATTTGGCGGCTTCCCCATCAGCAGCAACTGCTGCTTTAGTCAGCACATCCCTGATGGCAACAAGGGGCTTAAAAGAAAGTGCTCACAGTTAATGGGTGAAAACTCTGGAAAGCAGAGACACAGAGGAAGGAGAAAGAAAATGCAGAAGACAGAGAAGGACTGGGCAGTGGAGCTGACGGCACCTTTGGGGCACCCCGCAGGCTGAAGTGCTGCTGGTACAGCTGGGCTCGGCCACGTCGGAGCCCCATCCCACCCAGCAGCCCCAAGGGCAGGGGTGTGGCTTCAGGCCCCAGAGAAGCTGCCCATCCAGGCTACGACTGCTAGGGTGGGAGGCTTTCTGTATCACCCAACGTAAAACATCTAAATGCAAACACCAAATTCTTTTTCTGGGAGTTTTTGTAGGTGGCTTCACAAACCAGACTGCCCTCTGCAGTCTGTGACATTTTAATCAGACCCTGTCTTTGGTACCCCATTTTAAGTTCAAAATACTTTTGTTTTTTAAAAAGGAAATAACAAACCCCATACTAGCTTACCTGTTGGACAGGCTGTCAGTAACCACCTAAAAGGGAGTGTGCCTGCCATGGAAGGTACTAACTATATGGGTACAGCACCTGCTTTAATTGGATTGATTGGGATGAGACACCATTAAATACTTTATTCTCAGAAATTCAGATCCAAATAAGAAATTACTTCCTGGATATTTATGACACTGGATTTTTTATCCTTTCCTCTTTTTTTAAATAGCATTCTAGTATAGCACTGTGTACCTAAATAGTTGTATGCTAGTCTCAGTCCAAGAACTGCAAACGATACAGTATCAATCACCCGGAATGTTGAAACTATTCAACTTACACAACACAAACATTCTTCTAAAGACTTAACAGTTGTGAGGTCTGTAGACAGGGAATGCAGTGGTTAGGTACGGCTGAAAACAAGAGAATTCAGGCGAGCTTTGTGGATCCTCTCCAGAGGATCTCTACCCTCTTCTCCCCTGCAGAAGTTCCCTCTACAATCACCGTGGCTGGTATCCAACAGCAGCTCCATCCAGGAGGACCAGCGGCCTCTGGCAGGTAGAACATGGCACCACGTACTTGTAATGATTAAAATGACCACTCCTAGAGTCAAAATGCAAGGGTTTGTTTTGGTTTTATCATTCTCAGACTGCACCTTTGATTTATTAACGTGGCACAATTACGAGTTTAGTCACTTGGGAGGGATGGAAAGTGAAAGGAGCCGACGGGCTCTGTTCAAATGGAAGCACGGGCTTTCTGCAAAGGTAAGCAATTTAGCACCATGTAGCAAACCAAGGGCTGTGCCCGAGGTGAAATGCTGTTGCCTTTCCGCTGTTTCACACATAATCCTTGCTCTTGCAACAAGTCACTTCATTTGGTTGTAGGAAGGTGCCCTCTGCATTGATATTCAGGAAAACTGTCAGAGATTCCAGGTGAACAGCTTACGAGCAATCAAGTGTAGCATTTAATGCGAAGCTTTACAGAGCAAGAGAAGTTTATAGGAAAAAAAAAAAAATCAAGCCAATCTCACCCAAGATAAAGACTGTTTTATATTACTGAAGGTAGGTCACATCCAGTAACGAGAATAATCCAAGAAAGTTTTTGGTACCACACAATCCAGCTGGCTGAGCCAAACATAACCACGCATAAAAACCAACACTGAAGATTCCTGGGTACTGACAGCTCCCACCAATGCATTCACACTTTTGGTTACTCAACAAATGGGATACCTGTCATTTCAGTTAGCAGCATAGAGAGGAATTGCTCCGATCCCGGGCACTACAAGCAGCACCGCTTCTGAGGCTCGTTCCAGTGTGGAAAGGAGAGGTTGTGAGAGTGGTGCCACGTGCAGCCAGCAAGAGGCAGAGGAGCGCAAAGGGAGCCTATGCCACCAACAGAGCACAACCACCGAGTTTAGCTGTAAGATCACAATCTCACTTCCCTTTCAGAAAGTGCCTTGTTTATTTAATGGTATGGCATAAGGACTCGTGTATTTTATAGATAGATACCAAACTGGTATTATCAAAATAAACCATCTGTTTTATAAACCCACTATTTACAAAAATGGTTTCTGAAGTTTTTTTGTTCTGTTTTGTTTTTTTAACAAAAATTAAACTATACACCAATCTAAGTTACAGAAACAAAAATAACCTTTATAAGATCACATGTATAAAACAAGAAATGAAATGTGTTTTTATTTAAGGCAATACTGGGCTACTTCACAAATCACCACCTCAAATATATACACTGCTCCACACTACTAATTTTCTATCACATTCACAATGGATTCTTTAATACCAAATATTGTTTTAAATCTTCGACGTAGCAAACTATTTTTATTCACATTTCCATTTTTATTATGGAATCATAAATGCTTTGTATCCAATTAAAAGCAATGAAAAATGTAGCTATAAGAAAACTATTATATTTATGTGTTAACTACATATGAATATCATCCATAGATACTGGATGTTAAAATTTACAAAAATGAGAGTGTGTCAGTACGTTTAACCTATGAAATGTGATCTTATCCAGCTTTTCTTCTGTAAATAAATGTTTTATGCAAAATAAACTGGATATGGCAGACTTAGCTAGCTTTAGTTCAAAAGTTCTTAATTTAAAATGATTAAAGGACAGTTTTAAAAACTTGCTCACTTAGTTACAAATTAAAATTCCGAATATAAATGTGTCATTTAATAGTTTAGACTTACAGACTGCTGGTGGCAGCAAATGATTTACAATAATAAATATATACAAAAAAAAATGTATCTACAAATAAAGAAAACTGTTATACATGAGAAGTAACCTGGTGAAAGATACCAATCACAGACAACTCACAAAGATTTAGTTTATGGAAAGGACAATCTGATAGAAAGTTGAGGTCTTGATCAAGTATTTACAAAACTGAAGCAATTACTCTGTTCTTCAAGTCCCATAGGGATAAAAAACAAATAAGACATTTACATGACTCATGTCATGTTTTTTGCTAGATTAAATCACTTCAAAATAAAAGAGCTCCACAGTTACTAGCATGCTTGATGGCTTCCTATTCAAAATAAATTCTATTACAGGTCACGGTTAAACACATTAGGTTTTCAGTATTTTGATTCCCCTTCCTCAGTACCCAAAACAATTACTTTTGCAGCTATAACCTCTGGATTATCCTCCCAACGTCCTTCAAGCTTTCTCAAACTGACAACAGGTTTCATTTCCTGAAGCTGCTTCAACACATGCTCAGTGCAGTCTTTAAAAGTCTTGTCTAACACTATCTTTACATTATCACCACATGGAAGCCGTGATGGGTTGGCAAACAGTACAAGAGTTTCAGTTTCAGAACATGACCAAGTGACGTTATCACTTGCTAGGGGGGCTTTCTCACTGGCTTTCCGCGAGTTCGAATGGGATCCTTTTTTGGTTCCGCTGCTATGATAGTCTCTTTCAGAGTTTTTCTTTTGCTTCACAGCAGATTCTTCAAGAAACTTGAGGAACGACACTTCAAAACCCATTGGCTTGAACGAGCTCCAGTCAAAAGCCGCAGGTGGCTCTTCGGCTGTTTGAATGGCGACAGCAGTCTCCTCCTCCTTGTGCAGGCTACTCACGTCACTGGACAGTGCTTCCTCTGTTTTCTCGGCTCTCTTTCTCTTACTCTGAGATACATTTTTTTCTTTATTTGCTCTTTTCAGGTTGTTTGATTTTTGCTTCTCTGAGGGGCAGGAGCTGGTCTCCTGCAAGTCACTATTTACACTGGAAGAGATTTTTGCTTGATTTTCAGCAGTTGAACAATCTTCATTAATTAGTTTAGTAATGAATAGTTCTGTCAGTTCATCCACTTCATCCTTCTCACCTTTTTCACTTTCTTTTTGTGGTAAGGTAGTTGTGCTTGAATCATTATTGCTCGCTATCAAACTCTGTTCAGGCTCTTTCACATCAGTTTTTTTATCAGTTTCCTCTTGCTCACAAGAGGCTTCCTTTACTTGGGAGACAGAGTGTTTTTTAGATACAATAAGAAGATTCCTGTGTTGGGAAGTAAATGCTTTGGATAGCTTGTGACATTTATAATGCCTAATTATGTTACTTTCACTCGTGACTACAGACGAACATCCCTTTATCATACAGGGATACTGAGTTATGAACCTGCTTGTACATTCCGATAAGGCATCATTTCTGGCCTTTATTAAATATACGTACTTGCCGCGTTTCAGTGAATAAGCCTTATTTTCCTGAACCTGTATTCCTTTTGAGTTTTTGTTTTCCAAGTTCAAGTTTTTCTTTCGTTTTGTTTTCACTGACAGCCTGTTACCTTCTTTTCCCGATCTGTTTTTGAGTCCTCTCTGTTTAGACTTCAGTGGTTTCTCCTGATTTGCTTTGCTTGAAATGTTTTCCTGGCCTGGTGTCAGCCTCCTGGGTCTTATTAGATGATCTTTATGCCTGTCATTATGTTTGTTAAAAATATGCCTCAAGAGGTTAGACCTGGTAGCATAAATACGGTCACAGCCTTCACAGTCGCACTTGAACATGCCATCATCTTCTACTTTGTTTGGCTTTATCTTAACACTGTGATCTGTCTCAAGATGCACAACGTAGTTAAGATACGCTGTAAACGAAGACTTACACTGAGACTGGTCACAAAAAAACCTTCCCACCTCTGGGGCTGATTTCATGTTTCCAATTTGCTCTGGGGTCATGTCATGAAGCTTCATATAATGCTGTATCAAGCTGGTAACTTCCTGGAAGATGCGAGAGCAGTCATTCACCTCACACCTGAACTCTCTCACAGCAGGTTTGGTTTCCACGTCCTCGCGTTCCTCTTTGCCTTGCTCATTTTCCTCCTCCACTTCAGCAGAGAAGGCAGGGAGGTCTGATTTGTGCACAGCTTGGTAATGAAGAATTAGGTTTTGTTGTATTGTGAAAGCTGCAAAGCAGCCCTGATGGACACACCGGTATGGTCTGTACGGGCTGTATCTAGTGGGAAACTCCAGAGATTTTGTTACGGGCTTCCTACCATTCCTCTCCTCTTTTTCCTTCCTGTGCTTCCTAACCTTGCGTACTTTGGCTTGCTCCTCTGTACTAGCAAAAGATGCTGCATTATGCTGCTCCAGTGGAACAGAAACCACCTGGTGAGGTTTTTCCAGTCTTTCAGGAATATTATTTTCTGGTAGAAGTTTTTCCAATACTTTTACAGGCTCTACAACTTCCTTTATCTGAGTTTCTTTGACCAATGGAGCTACAGTTTTGTTTTCTAGTACTAGTGCCTGCACAGTTTTTATTTCAACAGGTTGTGGGACTGCATTTACAGTTTCATTTTGAGATCTTCTGCCATAAGGCCTCTTAATTTTTAATTTTACCATCTCCTCTGTTGTAAAATGATGTACAAGCTGACAGTGTGCTCGGAGATTAGAGTTTCTTGTGAATGTTTTTGGACAGGTAGCTACAACACATTTGAATGGGGCATACTTCAGTTGATGTTTCTTTATTTCTAGTATCATTTCTGCAGTGTACTGATGGATCTTGCCGTAGTGTTTAAATAATGCATCTTTTGTCATAGCACTGTAATTGCAGCCGGGATTCTGACATACAAAAGGTTTATTAACTCTATCACTAAACTGAATGTTACTTGCCTCTGGAGATATCTGGATGAGGGGTTTGTTTTCAAGTGATAAAACAGGAACTGCTGGTGCTAGCTTATCTGCTGGAGGACACTGAGAAACAGTCTCGGGGATGGGAATGAGAGAATCATCTTCTAGCTTCAGTTTTTGCAAGCCTTCCAAAATTTCTGACATTTGAGTATCATCCTTTTGAGATGTCTCAGACTGAGCAGAGCTACCCTTTGCAGCAGTAAGATGCCCTGTGTGCACAGCAAACTGTGTAGAAGAGGGTAGTTTCACACTGTGTGCACAACTTTCTGAAGAAGCCTGTGCGTTATTTACTTGCAAGTTCTGTCCTAAAGCAGCAACAGTATCCTGAATTTCAGTTTTCACCTCAAGCATCTGTGAATTCATAGCAGTTTTAATTATTTCCAGGGTTTTTTCAAAGTTCTGCATAACACTGTCTTGGGAAATCTGTTCTTCTGAATTTGCCTGCACACAAGAATTTACAGCCATCATTTGGGAATCCCCATTTTCAGTTTTTACTGTTAAAGGGGGCAGAACTGTATGAGCCTCAAGATTTGTTTTGAAATTCTCTTTGATACTGGCCATGAATAACTGATTGTCAACATTATTGAGTTTCTGCGCAAGGTTTTCCACCACTGCTTGAGAGCCACAATTTGCCAGCAAGTTGGACTGAAAACTTTCTCCCTGTATTTGCATGTTTCCTTCAGTGCTTTTGGTTAGAAGTCCCATCACTGTTGCATTATTTACTGCTACTTTCTGTGATGTATTGGGCACAAGCAGGGGTGTAGGTGTTTTTCTCTTCCTCTTTGAAGAGCTGGTTCCCTTCTTATTCAAGTTGCTAGATCCCGAATTCTTGGGACTACTTATAACTGAAACTCGTGAACTGTTCCCTGCAAAATTTTGTGCTGCTGCAACAGTGTTAGAATATGAGCTAGGACACAAGCCATTTTCAATGGTCTTTAGCATTAAGTCCTCTGTTGCAAAAACAGGCAAACTCTTGCATTCGTTTAGTGGAGGAATTTTGGCATTGAGGGTCCTGTTTTGGTCTGTCAGCAGGGTACTGGGGTTACAGACTGTTTGCAGCAGAGGGGGCGCAGCCGAGTTGGGGAGAACAGCTGCGTTTATCTGAGTTGTACCAGAGACACAACTTGTTGTAACCACACGTGGAAGTACCTCTGTGTTATCAAAGGTACTCGGGATGCCTGCAGTTTCCAAGGCTTGTTTCATAATTTGATTACCTTCCTCATTCCCGCTGCTATTAAAGTTAGTCACATTTGCCCGTGGAAACATAGTCTGCAGTGTGGAACGATTCTCAGCTGCAAGTAACTGGAGGAACGATGGATCTTTAAAACACGTCTCTGGATTGAAGGCAGACTCCTGGGGTTGCTGCAAGTTTAATGAATTTGAAGAAAGAATCATATTGGCAAGCAAAGATTGTCCATTAGCCTGCAGAGCTTCCGGAGAAATTTCTGATCCTTCAAGAGGCTTACAATAAGACCTCTTAGATAAGTGACCACCAAGTGATCTAGGATTAGTAAAAACTCTGAAACACCTGCTACAGATAAATTTGCCATCTCTAATTATTGCTGGCCACTTTGCCCGCTTGTTATGTTTTGGCTTCCTTTCTTTCCCATTTGAGCCCCTGCCACGATCTTTTTTCACCTTTTCTGAAGCTGGATGTTGAGAACTAGTTTCATTGAAGTTATTTTCATTACTCAATCGTGAGGGAAATATTTGATCAACACTTTCCTCTTTTGGGAAAGCAGAACTAGTGTTTCCTTCTAGTTGCAAAGAAAAGCTACTTGAGTTATTTTCCAGTTGTGAGAAGACTGAATTTGGAGGATTCTCTGCTGAAGAAGGAAAGAGAGACATTGGACCATTTTCTGCAGGCAAAGGAAGAAAAGGATCTGAACCACCATCAATATTCAGAGGCATAACTGTTTTTGCCAGATCATCCAACTGGGAAGGTAAGGTTGCAGCAGACAAATTTTCCATTTGTGAACATAAAACACTCTCAGGCTCACTTTTAATACGAGTAGACAAATTTGGATTTATAACACTTTCCACTATAGGCAACATAGGATTCGCCAAATTTTCTAGGTGGGTGGGGAAAAGAGTGCTTGAGACATGTTGCACTTGACTGGAACAGGTGGGATTCAAATTTGATTTGTTCTGTGCAGTAAAAGCAGCACCACTGGGATTGCCCACTTGTGATGGCATAAGATATACGATCTTCCCATCATTCGGCACATTTTGCAGATTGCTGGATTTTCGTGGTTTCTTATTTTTACGCTGCATTTTAAAAGCAGCATATTCATCAGGGTGTGCTGCCTTCATGTGTTTGCCAATGCTCTGTGATGAATTGTACGTTCGAGTACACCCCTCAACCTGACAATTAAATTTCTGAGCTGGGGCTGCTGGTGACACAGCTGGAACTAAAGAGCTATTTATGTTAGGCTGTGATGGAATAAATGTAATAGTTTCTAAAGTTTTTAAAGGCAGGTTATATAGATTAGCTGCAGCTTTAATACTGTCTTCAATTTCAAGTTTGGAAATGGGTACACCATTTCGATATCCTGTCTGATTCTGCATGCTGAATGGATTTACAATGCTCACTTGTCTTTCTAAGCTTTTTGATTCAAGGGCTTCTGGTTTTAATGTGTCTGAGGTCACAGAAACAGTTTGAATATTCTGAGTCTGACTGGGACAGTCTTCTTCCTTTCTCTCTTGGAAAACTGGAAGACAAGACTCAACTGATGGGCACAACTGCTGGACTCCAGGTTTAGTAGTATCTACTTTACTGGCAGTAGCAGCCAATTTACCTCTTTTTACAAAGTTATCTCGGATCTTCTGGTTAACAACAGACAACTTAATGCTGCCTGCTGGAACTGTCTCTTCTGTCTTCACTGAACCCATAGGAGACTGCTCTGAACCAGCATTAGACAAGGAATTGCTTTGCTGCAGTACACTCACTGATGCATTTACACTTTCATTCCCTACTGGTTCTGCTTTGATTTGGGTCCAGACACTTTCTCCTTCAATGCAACTACTTTGGTTTTCAGCTGGAGGAGATGTCAATTCCTCTTTAACAACAACTACGTCAGTACTTTCATTAGCTTTAGAAGGCTGACTAAGATGAGGCTGATTAGTTTGGTTTTCAGGCTGCTCTTCTTTTTCAGGCTGCTTGTTGTGATCCTCAATGTGCTTTTCCAGTTCATTCTGTGAGCGGTACACCTTCCCACAGCCCGTGACTCTGCACGTATAGGTATTATAGTGTTGTGCTTCGTGATCATACAGTAAATAGGCTTCAGAAAACACTCTGCCACATTTGGGAAACATACACTTAGCTCTGAAGACTTGATGCTCTCTCCTATGGGTCAGCAGCTCAGCATAACTGTTAAAGCCAGCCTTACATTTCATCTGTATGCAGATATAAGGCTTGCTGCCACAGTGCATTTGTAAATGATCATTCAGGTGAGTAACACTTACAAAATGTCGTCTACAGTACTGGCAAATCACTTTTTTGCTCTGCATTTCAAGAAAACGTTTAGCTTCTTCATTATCTTTATGGCCTTTTGCGTGTGCTATTAGATTTTTAAAATATTTAAAGCCTTTTTTACAAAGTGTTACAGGGCAGGTGAATTCATTAACAGGGGGTGGCTTTTGAACTGGCACTATCTCTGGTATGTACGGTTTATCTTTGTCATCGTTTTCATCATCTGAGCCATCGTTATCATTAAACACAATGAAGTCTGTTGAATAGAGACTGTTCTTCTTGATGGGTCGCTGCTCCTGTTTGGATACCAAATTAGTTTTCTGATTCTCATTAGCAGCTGCTACTTTAGGAGGTCTTCCCAGTCTCCTCAGTGGTTTCATAGCAGCCAGTCTCTCTTTGCTAGATTTTTTCACATGCAAAGTTACATGGGGAACAAAGTTTTCTTTAGAATTAAAATTTTGGGCACAAATAGGGCAACTGTAAATTCCGTCTTTATAATGTTTTTGTGCATGTCTAACTATTCTATGACCTAGGAATTCCTTGTCGCATAACACACAATACTGCATGTAAGCTTGCCAGTTCCTAAATCTAGCTGATATGAACCCCCTCTCTCTGAGTTTTTTGATTTCTCTCTTTTTCTGCTTTTCATCTCTGATACCCCTAAGAAGGCTCGCAGCGTCATCAATTCCAGAAAGCCCATTCAGAGAAGTTTCTTTACTATCTTCTTGGCCATCCTCAACCTTCTCATAAACTTCACTATCATTTAGTTCGTCTATGGATGACACGATGGATGCCTCCTCTCCCATAAGTGCCAGACACTGACGCTTTAGAGTTTTCCAGTCCCAGAACTCTGGATCAAAAGGCCACTGAGTTTTCAGTACAAGTAAGAGCTCACAGCGCAAAGAATTTGGTATTGGAAGATTCTCTTCATCATACTTCTGGTCAGGCTGATTATATAGCATCTCAACAGCATAATACGCATCCACAGTGGGTTCCAGAAGAAATTCACTCAGCTGACAAGCACGTTTGACCTCCAAATCATCTGGAAGCAAGCAGGAGATAGTCTTGCAAATAGATATCTTGACATCTGCATTTTCACTGGATTCCAAGCGCAATGCTTTCACACACAGTTCAATGCAGGTTGCAAGTCCAGCACCATCAATCTGTAAAGCAAGACTAATTTTAGTAAGCCAGCTTATCTAACTCTTTCTATACTTTTAAGTAAAAGATGTCATTATTCAATTCTAAGCGTCAGAAAAGATGCACCTGTGGTTTACAGTAATACTTTTTACCTGAAGAAACATAATGGATTGTCTTCAGATGCTATTCCTTAAGTTGCGTAATTTGTCTTCATGCTACTAAAAAAATGTGGAAGTTTACATACAACTAAAAGACAAATTAATTGCCTGTTCTGTCTAGTTTGAGGACTGTGGGACTGTATGTTAGAGGTGCTTGGTTTATATTAGAGCAATACTGAGCCTTTTTCTTGGAATAAAGCCTGTCAGTTGTGCCAGAGGTATTTGAGATGAGCTTCTATGAAATATCAACTTAACACTGGGTAGAATTCAAACAGTAAAAATTGCTGCAGTTAAAGAAAAACATGTGATCTTCAGAAAGATATATAATTTGGAGATCACTTAAGGTAAAAGGTTATTATTTTTTTTTAAAGAATATGTCACTTCAAAGTCAACTGACCTCAACTGAACACATGGCTTCTGTCTAACTGAAAGCAGTTAAGTATAGTTAAGTTTTGTTAAATGTTCCATCATTGGAATGTTCTAAAGGTCACGTGGTCTTTACTCATTCATATCCTAAGGCAACAGCATTTACATTTACATGCACTTTACAAGCTCTTTATGCTGCCAGGGATGCACAAGAGAGGCTGTGGCATACACGAGAATAAAGTCCAGCAAATTTATGAATGCACAAGTCTACTACCTTCATGGTCTCCAATTTCTGCCAACAATTAAATGAGCAAATGCTCACTGGAGAAAAATCAATATGGCATGGAGCAGGCTTAGTAGAGATCTTAGAGATCTTAGTATCACAAGACTCTGTAAAAGTTATTTTCCTCCCCCTCTCTAATTCCAACCCTATTTCAGATCTTTTGGGGTTGTGGGGGGGGTGGTGGGGGAATCTTTCGATTTAGAAGCCCATGATTAGCCATACGAGAACACTGAAAAAGGAAAACAGGAATTTTTATGCTTAGAATTAATGTCTCGACTTACAGAAATCTTCATAAGAGCTCAATTTAGCTATCAATATTAAATATTGCAACTACTAAAGAAACTAAGAAAATTAGATGACAAGGTTAGCCAAGAGAGATGAGCAGGGTTTTAATACAACATTGGATCTAAGCCCACAGATGACAATTATTTCATTTATCAAAATAAACTGCCTTCCTAAGTGGCAATTCAAAAGATTTTGGGTTGCTGTTTTGGGGGGGTTTTTCATGTAGTTTCTTTTTTTCTTTCTAAACTTCCTGTAATTTTCTTTTCCTTATATATTAATATACATCCTTGATTTCCTTTCTTCATAAGCTTGTCCTCTCCATTTTCTGTAATTTTTGAAATATGGAAAATAATGGTGAGGAATGTTAGGGCCTGCTAACAGAAAATACCACACTTAGAGGACACGGGCAAACATAGAGGCTAAAACCTCACCTTTAGTGCTTTCTTCATCTCAGTTGTGGCATCCAGCTTTTCTGTTTAACCCCACTCTTTTTTCCCAAAGGAACCAAAGTTTTAATGATTCAAAATGAATCAACTTATAATTTACCTGCAGAAGGAAGTTGCTATGGCCTTTCCTAAAACCGATTAGGATTGCCCCAAAACTGATGCTACACAGAAAGACAGAATGTCCAAGAAGCTTTCATAATTTTTTCTGATTACAGTTCCATTGAAAGTGCCAAAAATATTCATTCAGGAGTATCCTTACCTCTGAATTAATTACTTTAATCAGGAAGAAAATGTGATAAACAGTCTTGGTTAACACAGAAAGTTGACGGCATCTCTCTAGATACACTTGAATAGAAGGCTCTACCCTTTGCTGCAGTTTACTCCAGAAAAGAGTCAGTTCCCTAAAACAAGAGAATAATATTTCAGGGCCATCAATGCAACCACTAATCTGATTACAAGAAATGCAATGCTAAGAACAGTTTCCATATTGTCTTTGGGAAAGGAAAAAATCTGAAATTTATTCACACCTTATCTTACAGAGAAAAGCTTTTATTAAAATACCCACATTATTAAGTATCTAAATTTCAAAATTATGACAATGACTCAATTCCAGAAGGACAGTTCAGAATAAAACCAGTATTACCACAATTTATGCTACATAATTTACTCACGATGTGGTCTTGAAAAAAAACAAAGTCTTGCATAGTAGTTTACTATTCAAAGACTGGAACTGTACACTTCAGAACTCTTAGTAATTACGAATAGCTATAAAGCTATCTCTGTGGTAGATACATTTTTTCTAAAGCTGCTCTGTTTTAAGAGCTGAATGTGACTGTGATTTAGTGAGAAATTAGCCCCCAAAGCCAAACAGTATCACAGTATCTACATTATCTCAACTTGTTCATTCCTCCTCAGGTGCAAATAGCCAAGAGTGCTAGTACCTTAGGGAGTGCTGTAACCCCCAAAACTTTAGCAGAATCTCTTAAAGCAAAATCCTGCATTAGCAGTTTTCTCCTGCTGCTGCACATAAAACAGAGATGCACAAAGCATATTCTTCAAGAATTGCACAGGTTTGCTAGTTAGCAGAAGGAAATTCAAACCCTAACAGCTCAAATATCTGCCAACAAAGACCAGTTATTTGTTCCCACATTAATGAAAGCAAGCCCTAAACAGTAAGTATCTTCATCTACCTTATTACTGTGATTATAGTAGTAGCAAAGACCTTCTTCCTTTCTAAGTTTGTTAGAAAAAGAAACACTGTGTTATTACAGGACAGAAGGAACAGTACTTATGCATTAAATGCTGACATAATGCCGACCAGTTGCCTGCATACTACATTTCTTATTTCTACAGAAAAATTATTAACCAGCTATTGGTATTTGCCTCATCATACGTACAGCCTTCAAATGGATGCTTATCTTGCAAAATCCATTTCTTTTCTTTTTTAGCTTTCCAAGAGTCTTATCTCCTTCCTGTTTAGCTCACAGACTTTATCAGCTACAGAAAGTTAACTTATGGCGTATGTATCTTCCCCAGACTAAGTTTTTGTTCTTAGATGGAAAACAAGATTCAAACTCACCAGGCACAGTACATCTCCCCTTGCTGCAGCTGGCGAGATAGAAATGCTGCACAAAGAATGAGAGCACTTTTTTCATCTCCATCAGATTCTAGGTTACAGATCATTTCTAGAGCATCTTTGCAATCTACTTCTGCAATCTAGAAGGGAAGAAAGAGAACAGCAAGACTAAGAAAGTGGTTTCACTTTCAGACATACAGTCACATTAGCCTTTGCAAGAAGACAATAATTCAGAACTTCAATTTAACAGTTGGATAGAGATGAGCTTGAAAGCAAATCAGTACATTTCTAGACAGTGTCAAAACTCATTATGCCACCAGACTGTTTTATTAAAGTGAGTATAAACTTGTTTCTTAGACATATGCTTTATTTGTATCTAGTGTTCCAGTCACCTAAGAATTTTATTGTACACTAATTATTTGTATATATCACATACATACGATAATAGTGATATGCAGACATAACTTTAAATTACAGCTTAACACAAAAAAGAAAATTACTTGAAATTTTAATTCAGTTTACTTGTCACTGATGTTACTACTGCTTTAATACAATAAGCTGGGTGCTTAATGAATCTGAGGTTTAACGTGAATGTTCTAGTACTTTTTAAAAAATCAAAGATATGAAGAAAAGAAAAGCTGTACAGTAAGAAGCAGGTCACCTGAATGCTGTTCTAGAAGAACACTACAGTCTGTACAATATAATTTATTTGTTCAAGTACCAATGGAAGTACTTAGTTTTGTGGCAAATCAAAGGAAAAATCAGAGTTGCCCAGTACTCCTAGACAGTTTTATCAGTACTGAATCAGTGCACTTGCTGTAACAGCTACTGTCGTATTTGATTCTCAGCAGACTAGTCTGATCACATCAATTAGTGCATCTGGCAGGACATGCTGGTATTCATTCTTTGACACCAGCAGTTGAAGAATAGCTTGATTATGACAACAGCAGTGTTGGAGGCCTCTCTCGAGAAATCACAAGACCACCCAAAGCAAGAGACAGAAGTGCTCACCCAAACACCCAGCTGGTCTGGCACTCTGGGTGAGGTGGCAGCACAGCTGGGTTGGGCACTACGGTATCCAGCAATCAAACTACAATTTTGAATAGCACAACTACTTATTTTTACACCTCTAAGTTGACACTTTGTAAATATACTAACAGCCTTTCACTGAATGTCATTTGAGGTTTAATAATCTCAAAGTCATCTTCTAAAGAAAACTGCACTTCTTAACACGGAACAGTGTAACTGTAATAGCAATCTAGACTGAAGGTCTGCTTTGCTAAGTGCCCCATCTCAGCCAGGGACTATCAATTAAAAGCTTAAAGGGAACTTTTTTTCATAAAAAGCTTTTCCAGCCTCTCATATTTCCTAAAGGACCCTGTTTCCAACAAAGGTTTGTATAGGTCCAGCCATCAAGTTTGTTGGTCTAGCATTTCACATACTGCAGTTCTGAATTCTTCACATTATTGAAGGAAACTATTAGACTAATCCAAGCTGAAAATGAGCTCAATGTTACTTTCCTGCCTATTCTGAATGGATATAAAAATTTCCACACCAATAATATACTTTTTAACTTTTTTTTTTTTTTCTATTTTCTTACTGTTCTCACACTACAAAATGACTGTCCTTCTCAGTTCCTAAGTCCACCGTGACACGTTAAAACTTATCTGCCTTCTCTTGGTAATACATGATCTTTCCAAAATGGTTAGCAATACTGAAAACAGTGCTGCAGCTGAAGCTGCAAATCTAAGCAATCCAAAGCTCAGAAATACCTGAATTAGGTTCTCTCTGGTAACCCAGCCTGAATTTATCTGTACGTTATGGCATCCAAAGAAACAAGGCTAACCCATTCCTTTTGTCCAGGGGATTCATGATTCATTCACTGAACGAGCTCATTCTGTGTTGGGGCTGTGTAATGAAGGAAGCCTACTTGCAGGATCATAAATTCCAAGTTCCATTGTGTGTCTCCAGCAAATAAAGATAAGATTGCACAGCCCTGTCACAGCCCCTCCTGAGGCTGTTCTGACAGGGTCTGCAGCAGCCAGAGCTGGGAGAGCAAGACTGATCCAATTCCACTGAGTATCTGAAGAACATGCTTGGTGAGAACCTGTCATCTTAGAATTTAGTCTATATCTAGGGTAGGAAACTTTTCCAGCTCTTACCAGTGCACAGCTCCTATCCCTTTAAGTTCAATTGCAATATGCTTAATACTTAACATAAAAAGATGACAGCAACAAAAAGACAGCAGAGAGACACTGGCAGACAAGAAAAGTGACATTTGCAGTAAGTTTTCCTTCAAGGAGCAAAAAAGCTCAGCTAAAACTTTGGAGTGGGATGAGAAATTAAGATGCCACCTGAAAGAATATAAAAGAGCAAAGCTGTCATCTCCTCTCTGACTTCTGTATTTAAATTAGAAGGATTTTATATTATAAACCAGATCAAGTATCTGATTTTACCTTCAGCTGCACCCAGGCATTTGGGTTAAGTTACATTTATTCTCTGAACTGCAAGTAGCATCTAAAGGGCCCCATTCTATGTACGAGGTATACACAAAAAGCAATATAGTTAAAGTAATGAGTGGGAAAATGATTAACTTCACTTTACTAATGAGATCTGAGGCAGAGTTTTAAAATACTTCACACAAAATCAAACACAAAGTTGTGGCATAGCCAGAAAATGCCTACTAATGACCTAATAATACACTTTCATGTGTTTTGAGTCATTACTACTCAGCTTAAAAGTGACTTGAATGAAAAGAAAAAAAAAGAATACCAAAAATATTTTAGATCATATTTTAAAAGAAAAATCTCTTCTAAAGAACACCAGCTTATGATTAGTGACTTTACTATCATTAAAGAAAAAAGTCTAAGAAAAAAAATTCTTCATTATTTACTTACTTCTTCCATTAGCTTTTCATTTGGTGATCCTGAACAAAGACAGACCAGGTAGGTTTGTTTGAAATTGCCTTTTGCACTGATTTCTGGATGGTCAGAGCAGAGTTTTGCCAGGGCAGTAGCTTGCGTTAATTGCTTTGTTTTCATTAGGTGCTTAACACGCATATCCAGCAAGACAGGGCCTTCTGACACTAAAAATTCATTCACTTTAAAAAAAAAAAAAAAAAAAGCCAAAACATTATATGTATGTTACAGAGTTAACAGATGGCATTTACTCAGTCACGGTTGACCCCTAAAATTTACACAAATCAAAACAGATAGAAAAGATACACAGCAAAGATGAGGAAAAGCTTCTTGGTGAACTGTACTTCCTTATCATAAAGGCTCCCTGTCACAGACCTTTTATATACTTGCAGGTTTGAATTAATTCTAATTTCTTGGCAAAACAGCTGCACACAAAACAGACTGAGAGACTATATAAATACTAAAATATTTAGATACCATTTAATTATAGTTCTACAGAAAGACAACACAAAGCCACTACTCTCACATCCTTTGTACGTTTGTGCTACGCCTCTGCTAACAGTTGCCTTTTAAAGATCTTGCTATTAAAAGATTTATGTGACAAGTATACAAGTTTCTGAACCCGTTTTTATTGGTGTGAAATGTTTCATATTATACACCCATAGAATACCGTCAAGTATTCAAAGGATATACACTTTGAAGTTCTTCAACTAAATAAGTTTCCTTATTTGAAAAAAGAGGCTTATCTCGTATACATTTGACTGTGCATAGTCTAAAACTGAAAAGAGACGGGTATTGAATTGTATTTCTCAGATATGCTCCCACCAGCGTTAAACTCTGTAGTCTACGCTAACCACCCAACTTCTGGGTGCCTCAATGGAAGGCATAAGAATCCTACATAAAGGAGGAACATGGGTTAATGTTCTGATTCTTAAATATACATCTTGGGTCTCATCCAGATCTTCAAGATCAAAATTGTTTCAGCTTTGAAGCATGAGGTTTCGTACTACCTTTAGAATATTTAAAGTCAACTATAAAAACTAGACACATAGACAATGAATTTTGTTTAATCCTTTCGACATCAACACCCCCCTGTTTCCACAAGATAGATACATACTGCATAAAAAAATAATTTGGTTTTCAATTACCCTCACTTTAATAACACATTCTCACATATTTTAAAAACAGCAGACTTTTTCTACTGCTTTTTGTTTCTTTTCTGAAAACCAGCAGATTCACTATATGCTTTCAGTGTTCAGTAAAATCTTGATCTTTTCTAAATGAGATTTTTTCCAGCTTTGAGTATTTTCATCACTCCTTCCCAAAACCCTCTGGTCATCTGCAGTGCTCACTTCCTGACACATCCTGGTAGGAACTTTCATTATATTCCTTTTAATTTACTTGTCCTGAACTTCACCTGAATCATGTTGCCCCTTCGCTTAATTTATATTTTCTTGATTTTTCAAGTCCTGTTTCATCTTGATGAAGTAAGTACTTTCAACATGTAAAAAATTAATTCTCTCTGTAATATCTGAAGTATTAGAATACAAAACATGAGGTTTGCTAGAAGAAAAAAGCTGATCTCATTTTATTTTTTGCTTCTTCCCATCCCATTTAGTTTGATTCACTACTTTATTTCATGATTTCTCCTTCTTCTAGCTGCTTATACGGAACATTACTAAAAGTCTATCTTGAAACCATAATCAGGTCAACTGTTTTCTTTACCAGTTTAGCGCACAAGACTTAAGGGCAGAAAATACTGCCTTTTGCAGAAATTGGGCCTGTTAGACCCCATCATTATCTTTCACGCATTTTCAGATTTATGGTTGAATTATCATTTCAACCAACTTCTCAGTTAGTTGTTCATATCCTTGTACCCTGTTACAAATGATCAGCAATGGCTAACTGATGTGTAAGGATATTCAAATCAAATGAGCTCCTTCTTCCTCTCCCCATGGCGATGAAGCTATGGCCAGCTTTGTATTTATGTAGGAACAAAGGAAAACCAGAGCACGCTAACTGACAATTGGTAGACAGTAAACATTTTTTGTATTTACTAGAGTACATTCTAAGCAGCAGATAAATGTTCCTTTAATGTTATTACCCACGCATTGTAAGAAACGTTCATACTTCTGCCAACCGACCAACGACCCTGTGACTAACCACATTCAATAGTCTAGCCTTGCTCTTCCTCCACCAGGTACCAATAATCCTTTCGCTCACAACATTTAGTCCTGGATAGTCTGCCTGGAATAACACTGGAACATTTTACCTTATTTCTGTAATAAGATACAGGAAGACCTTAGACTTTAAAATATATTGGTAACCCAAGATGCTTACTCTGTTTTATTACTATAATTGCTGCATTTAATATTGTAAACACTATGTTCTATCTGCTAGTTCTCAGTAATCCCCTTCATTTAGTGTTTACTGCTTCAGCCAGCCTACCTTGCATAAGCATCAGCACATTTTCTGTTATCTTCTCAACAAGACGCAGGAAGACCTCAGGGTTAGAGCTACATATGAGCTCTTAAGGCTTTATTCTAATCCCAGTGATTATAACCATTACGTTTAGCATCTGAAAGCTCATTCAAAACATGAATTTTAATTACATTTATTTTGTAACTGAACTATAGCTGACATTTTAAGACAAAAACCAGCACTGAGGTTACAGGACTAAGTTTATGGTGGGGAACATGCTTAAGGATAAGATTTTGAGGATACTGAGGGAGGTTTTGTTTGTTTTTTAAAATATTTTATAAACATATTTTATCGTGCAATGCCCATTTCAAAAGTTATTGTGGACAAATTGTTAGTTTACCATAACAACTGTAACTCACAAAAATGCTTTGACACACAAGTGTTTTTCTAGAGCAAGTCACTTAACCCCTCTGAGCATAAACCCTGACGTATTTAATGGGAATGACTCTTGGAAAAATGATTAAATGTCATTTTTGTGCAATGCTCCCTCATCCATTAAAATTCACAAACATGTTTGTGCAAGGCATGTGCAAAATTCATATAAAATTACAGAATATGAGAAAAAACAAAGACGTGCAGATAACATCTGACAGGTGGTACTACAATCTGCTAAGGCTAGCAAATTAACTTGGACAGACTGGGATCTAACCTTTTTAGACAGTTTCCCATAGCTGGCATGTCAGGTCCTACTACCAAGTAATTTCATGCCAAGTTCACAAGAAGGACTATGAAGTTTTATTACAGGTATTGCTCATACCATACATGGATTAAACCAGAGAAAACGTAATCCGTAGATTAGCAGCACGCAAGCACAGCAATAAGCTCCAAGCAGTAACAGGTTCTCTGTGGAAGACAGTCCACATTAATGCCACGTTTTAGCTGACTAGAAGACTTGAAGAGCACAAAGAATATTTGACTTACAAAGCACTCAGAATCCTATTACCTATCATCAGATGTAGGGTAGGTACAGATTAATCTACCACAGACCTTTACGTCTTGTCAACCTTGTTTTGGCCAAGGAGGATGAAGCCAGGAGGTGAATATACACATGGACAATCCATCTCCAAGAACTTCAGTTACTAGTCAGGAAACTAATGTACTGGGTTTGGCTGGGGTAGGGTTAATTTTCTTCACCGTGGCTGGTATGGGGCTGTGTTTTGGATTTGCTTTGAACACCGGGTTGATAATGTGGAGATGTTTTTGTTATTGCTGAGCAGGGCTTACACAGAGCCAAGGCCTTCTCTGCTTTTCGTGCTGCCACGCTGGGGAGGAGGCTGGGGGTGCTTGGGCGGTTGGGAGGAGACACAGCTGGGACAGGTGACCCAAACTGACCAGAGGGACATTCCAGACCATATGGCATCATGCTCAGCACAAAGTGGGGAAAGGAGGAAGGGGGAGATGTTTGCAGTGATGGCGTTTGACTTCCCAAGTCACCGTTAGGTGTGATGGGGCCCTGCTCTCCTGGAGATGGCTGAACACCCGCCTGCCCAGGGGAAGCAGGGAATTCATTCCTTGCTTTGCTTGTATGCGTGGCTTTTGCTTTCCCTATGGAACTGTCTTTATCTCAACTCGTGAGTTTTCTACCTTTACCCCTCCTATTCTCTCCCCAGTCTCACTGGTGGGGGAGTGAGTGAGTGGCTGAGTGGGGCTTGGCTGCTGGCTGGGGTTGAACCATGACACCTCTTTAGTCATCTTCAAGTGTTAGTCCACATATGCATTCACACTATGCGTGACTCTGAGCTTACTCGATGCTTTCCTTATCTACAAGGAGCTGGGACTCAGAATCCTTCATGCAAACAACATCTCAGCACAATTCTGCTGAATGCAGCATCAATCCTGGATGCTTCTGTGCTGGCACAGTGTCTGGAGAAGGGGTAAGAGAAGTTCCAGACGGCTGCTTTGAATATACCCAGGATGAAAACACTATTTTTTTTTCTCCTCTCAAAATTGAGGCTGCTGGTATCATTCAACTTCTGGTGACGGGTGCTCTAATTACTGAAAATAGTTCCACGTTGGCTGTTAAATTCTGCCTGTTATCCACCTTGACAATCTCTGGAGAGTGATGGTTGTATCCGGATCCTCTTTTCAGTGACATATTCTTTAGATGCCTCCCTATTACATTTAAACTTAAGGAAAATTCAAGAATCTAACTCTTGGCACCCAGGTTTAAATCTCTAAGGATAATTAGAATTAGATACCAAAAAAGCAGCAGCAGCCTGGCTTTTTGCAGGGTTATCAAAGATCCTTTTCCTCTAGACAGTTCCTCCACTCACTCTCAGTACCAACTGAGGAGATACCAGAGTCCTTTGAAGGACTATACCATCACTACAAGAAAATTATAATCTCGAGGATGGAAAAGCAGGATCATGCTGAAGAGCACAAGCCACACTGACAGAAACTGAGGATGGAAGTGCAGTGTTTTAAGATTGCATAGGCTATTGCATAACCCCAAACACTTCAGTGTGCTTCAACTTTCAGTCTTTGGCACACTGAGCAATAAGGCTGCACAGACAGCCACATGACTTCAGGAAACCTAATTTTCAGTTGTCTTTAATTCAGATCAGCTTCAATTCTAGATTAAGATCAGTCCTGATCTCACATTAAGCCATCTAGTAGTTCAGGAGGAGGCCAGTAAGACAGAAGACCCACTGTGATGTGAGAATATTAAGACAACCTTACTAAGGTTTCCTTCTGTAACCAATTAATGAAGTGGAGAAATGTGGAAAATTCCTCTCTCCCAACACAAGTGCTTCTTGTCCATCATAAGCAATCTTAAGAAAAAAAGAAGTCATGCAGGTCACCATGCAAATGCAACAATGCAATGTCTGATAGCAGTATGGAAATAGCTAATGAGTGCTACAGCAGGTGAACCATTTCCTTCCAGACTAGCCAGCAATTATAGCTAATAATACCTTCTTGAATTTAATGGTGTGGATAGGAGATCTTATTTTCATATGTCTATAATACCTTTCCAGACTTCTTTCTGCTTTAGTACTGTCTAGTTGTCCCCAGTATTTGTGGTGATGGAAACTGGTAGAGCTGTGCTCCACAGCAAAGAATGTTACCAGTGCATTTCTGAAATACTATCTGAGAACATTCATACTTTGCTATCCTCATGACCCAGTAAGACTATGCAATTTTGGGTGATCTTTCAAGTCTAAAATGTCCACAATGCTACACAGACAAAACTCCAAATTTGATAAGACATTCTTTAAAGACACAGGAAACAGGTTTAGGTGGAAAAAGAAGAAAATTGATGTGAACAAGCAAGTAGTTTATAGCTCCTGAGTACACTTGTAAGAGGTAATACTGTTGAGGAACCAGAATTTGAATCTGGAAGTTCCATACCTAGTCACATAATTGTTGTGTGTCCTGCCGGGTAAAGACAAGGGACAGAGGCAAAAAACAACAAGACACGAGGAGCTGGGGGAACAACCTGTCCTTTTGGCACTGAACTGCTTGAGTGGAAGATTGCCTGAGTGTCTCAAATTAACACAGACTGATCCAGACCCAGGAAACTAAAAACGAGTTTCTCAGGAAACCTCTCAGACGGGAGTAACAAATAATGCTATCAACTTCAGATTTCCACTCAGGAGGCCCAAAAATGACAACCAAAGATGATCCAGTTGCAGCAAATAAATTATCTTTGGAGTCACCAGCCAAGAACAAGAGAAAACACATTCCTCAGCTCATGAGGAATCCAAATACTCATTTCCAGGCTAGTCTTCCATACAGTACAGACTAGCATTGTGGGAACAAGCACAGTCATAAACGACAATGCTTATGTTTCACTCACAGAGGAAGAGAGACACATTTTCTTCAGAAACAACTCAAGTGAGGTTTCAGCATTAAATAATTCCCAAGAGAAGATTCTCTTTTATTTTCTGCACAGAATGTGGCAACTTAAGCCAGGCTTCCCAACTTCTATGATCAGATATGGCAATGCCAATGTTTGTCACTCAAGCTGGTGACAAGTCAAGGGGACAGAGAATTTTTCCAACGTGAAAAAATCTTCTGTGTGCACACCAGCTCAAATCTGTATCTACTGCATGAATGTAGTTTCTGCAGTACAGTTCAAGACAAATTTTGCTGTTTTATATCATGATACCGTATGAGCATCTTGTAGTAATGCAGCAATACTCATCAGCAAGGAAAACAGTGACAGGTATGCTGCTCTTAACACTGCTTCAAAGAACTGTATATCCACTCTCTACTTTTTTTGAGCTCCTTAGTGCATTAATCCTTACCGACACTAAATTCATTGGAAAACTGAGTTGTGTCCAAGGCAGTCAGAAGAAAGGCAATTACTTAATGACAGGGCACTCAGAGAACAGTCTCCCTAACATCTTACATAGCAAGTACTTCCTGCTCATACTTAGGTGGAACCCATGCAACAGACCATTCTCAAAACTAGGAGAGCAAGGGAATGACCCAGTTCAAACAAGCCTGCATTTCCTTGTCTGTAATCAGAAGCAAACAGCTGCACTGTGTGGTCATAGAACATGAACTTTTCTTGCACTATGTCCCAAGTTTGTACAGTTTGAAAATAAATGAATTCAAAAGGTTATTCTTTCCCAAGCACAAGACCCTGCATTTGCCTTTGTTGAATTTCAGAAAGTTCTTCTCTGTCCCTCTCTTCAACCTGTCAAGGTCCTTCTGAAGGGCTGCACAGCCCTCTGGGGAACTGGCCACTCCTCCAGCTTTGTGTCATCAGTGAACTTGCTGGGGAGACACTCTACTGGCTCTTGGATCAGAGATTCCTGAGGGCTAGTCTTTTCAGTGAAGACTGATGCACAGAAGGTATTCAGTAGCTCTGCCTTCTCTGCATCACGTGTTACCAGGGTCCTCCCTCCATTTAGTAACAGACCCACATTATCCTTTGTTTATCTTTCGTAACTGATGTATCTGAAAAAGCCCTTTTTGTTCTTGACATCCTTGGTCAGATTTAATTCCAGATGGGCCTTGGCCTTCCTTGTCTCCTTTTGACTTACTCCGACAACCTCTCTACATTCATTTCAAGTGGCTTGACTCTGCTTCCATCTCCTGCGTATTTCCTGCTTACGCTTGAGTAGTGACCAGAGTTCTTTATTCATCCATGCAGGTTTCTTGCCCCCTTTGCCTGATTTCTTGCTCATCGGGATGTATCATTTTTGAGCCTGGAAGAAGTGATCCTTGAATATCAACCAGCTCTATTGGGCCCTTTCTCCCTGCAGGACCTGTTTCCATGGGATTCTTACAAGAATTTCCTTAAAGATGCTAAAGTTAGCCCTCCTGGTCACACAGTCTTACTTATTGCCCTGTGTCTTCATCCAATACTGAACTCATGAGCAAGTTCTTAAAAAGACTCAAATGTAACGCAATTAAATATTAATTAAACCTCTCTCTTATAAGTACCTTACTGCTACAATGGCTGCAGGGTGGTTGAGAGGAAGCTAGTAAAGGGACTACGTACAAATCCAAAGTCTGTATAGGTGTATAATAAGTAATTAAAAGAAGCAACAAAATGCAAATCTTGTGGAAGAGTAAGCACAACTTGGGGGGGGGGGGAATCAATCACATTATACATTTACTGGACTTATCCAAGGGAGTTGTGGTAATTTCAAAAAAGGAGATCCAATTTATTTTCTAAAGGCATTAAAAGAAGTCCATCACATCCCTAAAGATGCCAAGCTCTCTTGGCAGTAAAAAGAAGATCCTTGTACAGATAAATTATCAGTTAATAGAAAAAGAAAAAAAAAACCCAAACAAACCCTCAGTGGGTTTCCTTAGGATCTGTACCAGGGACAGCCTATGTCCAGGACTTCTATAAAAAGGGCAAAGAACCATGACAAAATATGCTGACAAAAGCAGGGTAGTAAAAACATGCCAACAGTTCATAATACAGCATAACAGATAAAATTAAAATGTTGATAAACCCCCCAAAATTATTTTCATGAAGGAAAAAAATGCAAGCCTAACTGTACATCCAGGTGCGATAGGGGGAAATCCTAACGCTGAAATAGGTACTAGTCCTCAAGAAAATGTCTTGTTTAGTTCTGATTTAAGAAAACATTGGTTCAGTGCTCAGTCAAGAAGCAAGGCTAATGTTAGGAAATATTATGAAAGGAATGCAGAAGGAAGCAGAAAATCATATTGACTGCTGAATAAACCTTTGGTTCCCCATACAAGGAATGGGGCAGTAAAGCTTGAAGACATATGTAAGACACTACAGAAGAGAGACGTGACATGATAGCAGTCTATCAAATCAGGTCTTGTGATGCATTCATTAAAAGACACTAGAATAGTTAACTTGTCAATAGATAGAAAATATCATATAAAATAAGCAGGCACCAGGCTAAAAGGAGGCACATAGTAAGAGGAACTACTTCACTTGATGTAAGAACTGTACAGCTCTGCCACAGATGCTTGTGTGTTATGCTTTACACGTATTCTAAAACCATTTAGGCAAAGAATCAAAAATACAACTAAAATTTATTCACACAAGGATACCACTTCAGAATTGCAATCACCAAAACAAAAATAACATATCAGGGCACTATCCTTGTAAGCCTCTGCTGATCATATACTCTTCCCTATGCAACTGCTGTTAGCCATTCTCACAACTCAGGTCTAAATGAATCTTCAGTAAAGGCCCTCTTAGCATTTCATAACTGAGTAAATGACATTCTTATTAAAAAAAATACATGCAGTTTTTATTTTTTTGGTTTATATCAAATAAATTTTGTATATTAGTATTGAACTTACCCCATCATAAATTAACCTGTATGTAAACTCCCTTCACATGGCTTATAAAGAAAATGGCAAAAGAATTCAAGGCATGATTATGTCTTATGCAAAATACCAACATTAAATAATTTGTATGTTCCCATGAACATTAAGAAAATGCCACTGCATGTTTATTTATATAGCTTATAACTTATCACAAACTATATTGAACAAAAAACTTCCATATATCATAACAATATTTCAATGTATGATAAAAATGAAGTATATTTTTCTCAACCATAACTTTAAATTTTACCTTTATCTGGGTCCAGCTGTTCCTGGGAAAGAATACCACACAATACTGGGTTCTTCCACACTCCCTTCTCTTGTGTAAGTGTTGTTAAAATGTGCAGTTCCTGGCTGCCATTTTCCATCAAGTTTTTATGAGCCACCTGAACAATATATTTTACAAAACAAAGCATTGTTTAAAAAAGACATAAATAATGTGACTTTCATACTCCTTTATACCTTATGTTGTCAAAATAACACCTTATCAGATAGAGTTAAATGTATAACAAAACAATCTTAACATTCAGCCTATATAGGTTTTACTTCTGCCTCTGTTGCCTAAGATTTAAGCTGAGAAACCAAAACAACTGAGTGACTCAAACTCACCTTGAGACTTATTAACAGGGCTACTTCTGAAATTTCTGAAACTAAATTTTGAAATAGGCCTCTCTTTTAAAAATGGGTGAGTAACTTCTCTGGTCCACATATTGGTCTGGTACCAGATGCCTAAACTTTTATCTTCTCACACTCTTCAGCAGCTCAATTTCTATGTACTGGAGACATGGAAAAAAGTATTTTTATAATGTCCAAAGATTTTAGCTGTTAAGATCTCACTGCATGGTTCTATGCAAATATGATGAAACAGGCTGGAATTTTAAAATCAATTAAAATATCTTCCACTGCATTTACATACTAGAATCAATTCTGTGAGCAGATGTACACTTGGGAGCAAACTAAATACCTGCAAAAATCTGTGGATTAAGTAGCAATACACAACTTACACTGGTCCTTAAAAAAAAAAAAAAATCAAGAAATGGCTTATTTTTCTTTTACTTTTCCACCTGCTCTCAAGGCTGTGGAACCTTGCAGGATCAAACACATCTCTTCAGAATTGATTTATATACGGCAATTGCTAGTCAAAATTCACTCTAAAATAATCAGCCTTTCATCTTCCTATGTTATTTACACTGAGAATTCTGAGGTATCTGGTCTTTTTCATTATTATTCTTTTCTCCTCCCCCCTCCTTTTTTTTTTAAACTGTAGATGGGACTTCCCACTACATATTTCTGATAAATACTGAGGAGCAGAACTTGTTCCAACACCCTCCTTTAAAGCAGAGCTCTAACCTTAACCAGCCAGTGCCCTGTGAGAGATCTAACAATCCTTCAGTATCAGCTGGCCTTTCATTCATATGTTTCAAACGTACAACCATATATAGTAAAGAATGACTTATATGATAATATTTCGTTTCTAAGAGTGTTAATAGTCAACTGTATTTTAAAACATGAATTTTCTTTCAATAATCTGTAAATTTTTTTCTCCACAGCTGCTGCATGCAGACAAATTATATTACCTTCAGCAACTACTGCAGAGTACATAGGATTTCCAGCCGAAGGCCTCGCTCCTTACAGACATGCTACATATTCAATACCCCTAGGTTTCCAAAACATTCTGAAAAGTTATTAAATCTTCATTTCATGAATCAAACTCACCTGTACAAAAGCCTGAAATTCTTCCCACTTGTTTTCAGGTAAGTCCAGAGGCAGACACAGTAGAAGTTCAATACAGCTTCTAGAAGTCAAAAAGGAGTATTATTTGAGACAATTTTTGACTTTTAAATTGTGTAATCAACAATTCTTTATTCTAATATCAAAATAGTTGTTTGAAACACCAGCCACAAAACAGTTTGCTTCCTTGGACCCATAAAGAAAAAGAGGTCATGAACACTCTTGCTGAAACTGTAACAGAAAATTCTCTAAAAAACACTGAAAAAAAAAAAATTATCATTGAATCCAACCCTGTAAAAGCCTGTGCAAATTGATGCACTTTCAGACTGCACACAGATCAATAGTAGCAAAGTGTTTCAAGCCAGGAATGTTGGCTTGTCCTAGGTCAGGAATCCTTCTTGCCTCAAATCCATCAACCAGATATTCCCCCTTACATACAGCATCCACCATGAGGAAGGTAGGTGCTGAGAAATGGATTGGGAAAACATTTAGGCAATGAAAAGTTAATACCATATAGACTGGTTTTAGTAGCCAAAAAAACATACTCACAGTGCTAAACGTTCAAGCACAAAGGCTACGTTTTCACACTCAGAGGTAAGGTAAGGTCGTGCTTTAACATAACTTCGGATAGCCACCGTGTACACCTCCAACAGAGGCAGAGGATCTTCTGATGTTTTCCACTTTTCTGCATATTCCAACAAAGTCTGTTTAGGAAAAGGAAAAAACAACACGAAAATCAGGAACAAACATAAGTTTAAAATTTTATATTTCTCACTAGTAGAGCTTCTTAATATAAATTACATATTCTCAAAGCATGTTTTTTTTCCTTAAAATTTACTGTTTCATTAACAACCGACACTGAGACTCCACACACAATCATTCCCATATCATATAAAAATGTTATGACTGACACTTCCTCCCTGTGGTAACATCATATGATTCATTGTACATTCCTAATTTCCAAATACAGAAGCCTGAAGAGCATAACATAGTTAAGGGACTGAAAACTCGTTTTCAGACATTCACCTCTACAGTTCAGCTTCTAAAGCAAGTAAATTTGAAAGTATTCGTCTTTATTTTAACTTCTCTCCTTTCAAGAACAGTTTTACATTTCCCCTGCCTTGCCACCTTGAAGATACAGGTATCTTCAGGACATTGCTTTTTATGTCGCTCTGAAAGGAATATATTCTATGTATTTTAAAGACACCACTGATACACCTGAAGCTCCTTAGTCAAAAAATTGTTTTCCTACTTGCCACATGAATACCTACAGTTATTTCAAAATAAAACTCATGAGAGTGATGAACACCACCAACCAAAGCACAAAAGACTTCTATTCATTTCAGTCAAGGCCAGGGGACTCAGACACACATTTAGGTAAAGTAGATAGCAAGGCTCTGCAGTCAACATCCAAACCGTATCTCCCATGGATCTCTCCTATCATGCCTAGGGTAGCTTGATGGATTGCAAACTAATTCCTACACTATGGCAGGTTGTGTGGAGTCTATCGTATTACAATGACCAATTTTGCTGTTTGCTTCTTGAGAGGCGCAACACGCAGAAAGCTGAGAGTAAGAAAGAGCAATTTTGCTTGTCTGACACCCTGTCGAAAGGAAGGCCATTAGAATATATTGTTTGGAGGAATATGTTGATGGAGCTGTGAGGATCCTGAAGAACAGAGACTTTACAGCCTTTTCGGGCAATCTGTTTCTGAGTGTTCAGAATCCCGTTTATTATGATTTTCCTCCTCCAGTACCTAGAAGCAGTCCCACAGGTTCTCAGTAGAGGGATTAATCCCCCTCAAAGTGGTGCTAGCACGGCTGAGGGTGTAGCAGGTGCTCAGCCAGGGCACACTGGAGGCTGCTCAGGACAGCTGGGTTGGTCCCAAGCCTCTACTGGTGCATGGGGCTACTCCCTCCCACCCCCCCAGCTTCATGCTCATCTTAGCCAAACTACGTATCAGTGCATTCCCCCTGGATGCTGAGGTCCCTCCCAGCAGTCTCTCTGACCTCCCTTACCTTGCTTGCTCCCACCAAATCCCTACCATCCCCAAAAGTGCTGAAAATGTGCTCTGTCCCCTCATTCAGTTACTAATAAAGAAGAGAATATTTGCTCCAGTACTGAGCTTTGATAGGATGCCACAAGTAGCTGGCTGCCATGTGGGCTTTGTACTACTAAGTCTTTGGGACCCACACTTCAGCCAGGGGACTATTTCAGAGACTTGCTTATAAGAATACTACGAGAGATGAAATACTAGGACCTGCTGATGTCTGGCAGAAAAACATCTGCTGCTATCCCCTTGTCTGCAGAACCACCTACTTCATCCCAGAAGAAAATCAAGTTTGTCAGTGTGAAAGCATGTTACAGAGCTCATGCTGTCAAAGACATTTAGCAAAAGTCACAGTTCTTTTTTATTAAGGTCAGCTGTAATTAAACCAATTTTGACAACATTAGCTCAATTCTGACAAGGTTTGTTCTCGTAAGGCAAATCAGAGCCCTCTGAACAATAAAGCTCTTCCGCTACAGAGTCCCCCACATACCTGAATAAGAAACAGAACAAAGTGGTTCTCAACTAACATCAAATGTTGAAATTTTGTTTAATTTTTAATAATTTAAGTACAACTATCTAAAAGAACTTGCTATGTCTGAGATACAATGCAACTCAAATGATAAAATGGGACTTGGTGCAAGTTTATGTATTAGAAAGTAAGAAAACCAAACGTTAACTATTCTGGAAAGGCAAGTCAATCATACTAAAAAGCAACAAGACAAAATGTTTACTCCTGCCTTCAAATCTGCTAAGCTAAGCTTAAGTTAAATTCAGCATTGTCTATGTTAGCTGTCTGTACTGAGTTAGCCAGTGGCAACATTAAGAATGTACTTAAAATTCTTGTATTTGGCAATGTCCAAATAAACCCTCTCAATACAAAATGTCAACTATACTAAACTGAATAAGAAATCTGTTTCATGTGGTCATTTGCAGTTACAATACCATCACCAAATTATGTATTGTTCACCCAAAACATAGACCCAAAGGTATCTCATTCAAGGACATAAGAGGTAAGAAGCATGCACATTTTGGCAAACTGCTGCATTAAAGCCTGGTTTGGTTTTAAAGGAGATCTTACTACACAATCACCTTAAAAGAAGTTACATACTCTATCTCTCTCCTGCAGCAGAAGACGCCTCTGAGCATCTAGTGCTTCCTACTGGAACCTTGAACCGGAGTGGAATACCGTCTGTTTTACCATAACACTCAATTTGACGCTCTCCTAAGAGCAGCAAAAAAGCACCACATATCATGGCAGAGAAATCAAGGAAGAGCAAAACAGAGCTGAAGCATGAAAGAAGCAACAGAGGAGGACTGGACAAACAAGCTAATAATATTAGCAAACACTATTTCAGTACCACTTGGCAATTTTGGTCAATGCAATAGAATAATCAGATCAGAACAAAGCAGTAGCCTTCAAAGAATCTTGAAAGAAACTCCAGTGAAAAGCCTCCCTTTGTCCTAATCCTCTCATAACCAGGAGTACTATGATTTCCATTAATGACTTATCACATGTGACATGTTTAAGGATGCTAGTGGCAAAACAGCAAAGCTGAACAAAAGCTAACCCAGGAAAGTATACTTTACATTCTTCAGTTTCTGGGTCTTGTTGCCTTTTCCATCCAAAACATTGCTTCAACTTCTTCCCTTTTTCCAGCTATATAGGTATTCACATTAAAAGAGTGAATAGCATAAGCTTCAGTTTACATGAATGCCACAGACTTGCAGAAGAAACCCTCTCTCCTCAAACTGATACTGTTTCTCTTTAAGAATTCACTAGAGCAATCAATACCGCACTTATCGCAGTATAGTACTGCAGAAAATTTAAAATAAAAAGCATTGTGATATAATCCTTTTTCCTTATGGAATAAACTTTTTCTTCTTTTAAGTGCTTTGGAATGAGTTGCATTTTTGTACTAGAGAAAACACCACACAACTGCTTTTTGTTAAAAGAGTATTACAGCTTAACCAATTTCACACTTGCTTAAAAGACTATTCTCCCTATAAAGGGAAACTGTGAAAACAAGTTGCTGGTGAGACTGAATAAAAGAGGGACAAACATGGTAATCTGAAATTCAGCACAGCTTACTGTTCATATTGATTCACAGATATACTGGGAAAATTCTTTGCATTAGTTTGGAATGCTGCCTAGCTCAGACAGTCAGCTCTGTAATTGGAGATAAATAGTTAAAACTAACACTGTCACCCAGAATTACTTTCCTTTCTGACTAATTTGAAAAAACATACTTCTCTTTTTAGACTAAATCTATGTTAAAAAATAACCCAAACCAAACCACAACAATAACCACCCTCCCTAGTGGTAGCTAACATATCAGACCAAGGCAGTTTTAACCAGCTTTTATCCAGATTGTCCAAACTTGCTACAACTGGCCTGGAAGCCAAATAGCCAAATGTGGCCAAGTAACTTCAAATAGTAAGGTAAGTTGATATTTAAGAAATTGATCTATGAAGCCATAAATCCTGCTTAATACTTGAAACACCAGGTTACCTGACGTAAATTTCATTCTCAATACAGCCCACCTACTTTTACTCATCTCTTCAAAACACCACAGCAAACAACAAGATTAATGCAAGCTTTGGCAAATGAAGGACATTTCAAACTTAGGTACCAAGCCAAGACAACATATCCTGCAAGTGTCTCAAGGTGTTGAGGACAAGGAAGAAGAAGGGGTAAGAAAAGAGGAGGCAGGAAGACGTAACTAAACAACTGGTCATCTGAGAAGCCTGACTGAAGAGTATCAAGAATATTCTCACCTGCCACTGCAAAGATGAGAACCTAAAGAAGAAACTGACAGTCTCAATAGAGAGACACTGATTCATAACATGACAAGTGATTACTGAGACCTGTCACAACCAGATCAGGAGATCTCAAGTTTCATGGTAGATGGTCAGCATGCTAAAGAACCTCCAGCTAGGCAGTATCACCATCTAACCTACACATAGGGGGATACTGAAGATTGCTGACCCATTATGACAGAACCCAGCAGGAATTCTCCCAGATAAATAGGAACTTTGCAGAAATACCATGTAGTCATTAATACCAGAAAATTGGATGAGAGAAGAATTATAAAAGCACTTGCAGAAACTATGACAGTCCAATGAAGACCACTACGATCCACATTCAGATTATTAAGAATAAACTGAAGCAAATAAAATCTCATTTTTAAGATATGAAGTTTAGTAGCAGTTAGTCAAAATAGATATAATCAACAGATTGGCAAATTCTCAGAGTACACCATCTAACAAAAAGTATTTGGTGTGTTGGTGACCTGTTACTACCATCTTTTAAAAGCGGCAAACACACTGTATAAAGCAAGAAGAGAAGTTTGCACTATAACATACTGGCACTAATTTCAGCATTAAATAGTGCTATTTTTATCTCATATATGTAGATCAGCCACTTCCAAGCCATTACATGAACTATATTAAGCACTTACACCCACCAGACCCTTCAAAAATATTCGTTAGTACGACAGATTTCCTTGTCTGGATGTCTCTAGACTATACAGCATTGCCATTATACAAAGAAAATCAAATTCATTCTGCTTTGCTTAATGAAACAGTGTTGTGCTCTGCTTACAACCATAAAGAGAAAGAATTTTACCCCCAGCCCTGGGCCTCATTAAGTTATTTATCTGCCTAGTCAGGACATGCTTGTTAATCAAGCCAAGTACTGTATTCAGAGCACAGCAGCAAGAGTTTTGTTCCTCTGTGAGACTGAAATGGGCATTTCATTTTAGCAGCAGCTTACACAGTCAAGAATCCTCCAAAAGCAAAATAATCTTAATCTGTACAATAAAAATAAATATGTATTATATCTGTGATTTAAACTGTGGAAAATGTATAGCCACAGGTAACATTCAGATAATTTTCAGTCTTTATCATAACCCTTAAAGGAATGTTGCTGTAGCAACCCACCCACCAGAGCATGCTTTACTGAACAATCTCCTTGGCTAAAACTAGCCCTACAACATCAAAGAAGTGCTAAAATATGTTTTATATTAAAAGACACCATTATTTACTGCTAATGGGAGTTACATGTTGTATGGTCCACACCTACATGTTTCTTCAGCTCTGAAGAACAGATTCCTACCCTGAAACACACCTGAATAAGGGTAAGCTTACTTAAATTTATGTAAGGACACATCTGGGACTGTCATTTTCATTCCCTGCTACACCCAAAGGACTAAAAAGCTGGGAAAAGTGACAGACAGTGGTCACACGGGTAAGCTGCACCTCTCAAACCACTCCAGTAAGTAGCAAAACCTTTATTTCAGTGACTTTCCTTGAGCACATCCACACAGGAGAAAAGTCCAAACAACAAACTCGAAACAATTGTATTATCGACAGATGAGTCTTAGGGAGCTGCACACAAAGAGTGGCTGAAGGAGCTCCCTCTATGAAATAAACTCCACAGTGGCAGACGTAGCAAAGCAATGACCGAGCTCCATGCACCCAGGCAGGTGCAGGGGCTACAGCACTTCTCTGTGAGATCACTCTGCCACTTGCTGTTCACATGGAGCCTCCCCACAGAGGCAGGGCTCCCCTTGACACAACAACAATTCTCACTCCTGCAGTACCTGTCAACAATCAACTGATAAAAAAGAGCAGCTGCTTTCAGAGGAACCATCAACGGTCTGATTCAAGAAAACAGGTCAAGCTTTATTCAAAGCTGGTAAAGAATGGCTAAAGCTCTGCTATCACCAACAGAAATTTCAAAGTAAAGTGAGGGTTTCAGTCAAGAAGGAGGGTAACTGCAGAAAATCAGTGAAGCAAGTCTCCCATATGAACCATGTACATGACTTAAGATCATTTTTCTTGGCTTAAGATTCTCCCCTGTAAAGGCGACAGGTACATTCTAATAACCAGAGCCACTCACAGCTCGTATTGTTAGATGGACCATGAGGAAATGAAAATGAACTGGAGATCTGAGTTTGGTACCATCATGCAGAGGAAGATGCAGAGAGATGCCATACACCCTAACGAGCCTGATAAAATAACCACTTGAGTCAAATCAAGTTCCACTAACTACTCTGGACTGGTTTAGAATTGGATGCTTAGGATTAAAGGGACTGAAAGGAAGAAGACATATACCACAATTTGATCCAGAATAAGTGTCCCTCAGGATTTTATCTTGGGACCAGTGCTGTTCAGTATCTTCATCAATGACCCAGACATTGAGATCAAGTACACTCTCAGCAAGTCTGCAGATGATACAAAGCTGAATGGTGCAGTTAACACAACAGAAGGAAGGGATACTATCCAGAGGGACTTGGACAAGCTTGAGAACTGGGTCTACAAGAACATCATGAAGTTCACAAGACCAAGTGCAAGGTGCTGCACCTGGATGAGGGTAACCCCTGGTTATGAGTACAAACTGGGAGAACTCACTGAGAGCAGTGAACTCACTGAGGAAAAGGACTGGGTTGTTCTCAGGGATAAAAAGCCGAACATAAGCCAGTAAGGTGTGCTCACAATCCAGAGAGCCAACTGCATCCTGGGCTGCATCAAAAGATGGGTGGCCAGCTGGTCAGGGGAGGGGATTCTCCCCCTCTACTCTGTCCTCGTGAGATCCAACCTGGAGTGCTGCATCCAGCTCTAGGGTCCTCAGCACAAGACAGACATAGACCTGTTTGTGCAGATCCAGAGGAGGCCGCATAGATGATCAGAGGAATGGAGCACCACTTCTATGAATAAAGGCTGAGAGAGCTGAGGTTGTTCAGCATACAGAAGAAAACAATTTGGAGAGTCCTCACTGTAGCCTTCCAGTATCTTAAGCGGGCTCATAAAAAGGAGGGGCAACAAATTTTATATGGGCAGATAGTGACAGGACAAGGGGCAATGGTTTTAACGGAAAGCAGGCAAATTTAGATTAGATGTTAGAAAGAAATTCTTTACTCAGAAGGTGGTGAAGCTAGATGCTCATCCCAAGCACTGCTCAAGACCGGGCTGGATGGATCCTGTGCAACCCGATCTAGTGAATGGCATCCCTGTCCATGGTCTGGAACTAGATGATCTTTAAGGTCCCTTCCAATCCAAACCATTCTATGATTCAATGACTTATGTAGAATCAGGTTCCTCACGTGGTCATGAACTGGATCTTCACTTAAGAACAATTTTCATCTCCCAGTCCCTGTCTGATGGTGAGACAATACATGAAAATGATTCATGGTATCTTCTTCCTCCCTATAAGATTATAACCTAGAGAAATTAAAAAGCAGGGAAAGAGATATAACCATGACTTCTTTCAGTATTTGAGTATCTGAAGTTTGTTTAAGCCTGTAAGTTTACTAGACTAATACACTAAGATTTCAAACAATTATTCTTGCCAAAGTTAGTTCAAAAACATTAACTGCCAAAACCTTTAGTTTTCCTTTTCCAAAAAGTACACAAAAAAGTGTTTCTTGTCAAAATCATACATCATTTTTCAGACACTTTGAAAAGCAGACAATTCTCGTAATTTAGCTTGTAAAAATAGAGATACACACATTACAATGAATTAAGTCAAGGTCAGTCCCTAACCTGAAAAACAGGGACTTATTTTCGAAGGAATAAATCACTTTGCCATGGAGATACTATTATCTGACAATAAGACATGGGGAGCAAGATATGATTTAAACAGATATTCTTTGTGCACAGTTGTCTTCTACATTAGATCATGTTAGAAACTCAGATCTAGTGCCAGACACTGCCTTTTAAAAACATACTACAAAAGTGAAAGGAAGTATTTTGTAGTACCACGTATTGTTTCTCCCACATACGTACTGCTCAAGCACTACTCATCATCTATAAGATGTTTTCTTTTTCCATGCAAACTGAGGAAAAACAAGGTGGTATGTATTTCCCTCAGGTCATGAAATATATTGTCTGTGGTCAGCTAAAGAACAGCACATTAAGAGAATGGTAATTCTAATATTTATCTTTAAAAGCCCCATGTTACTATCTACTTGCAATTATTTCAACTCTTGCTTCCTCAAATTTCTTGTGTAATACTTCAGATGAGCAAGAACTACCTTTCAAACATACACAGCTGTATTTTAAGAATGTAATGCACAGTAATAGTCTCAGTCCTGCTTGTCAATGTCCAAGTTACTAAAACATGCAATGATGAGCCATGAGAAGTAGGCAAAGCCAGACACTGCAGCAGTAAGGCTATGAAAATACTGATCCTGTCTACTGAAAGTCTTCCTATGCTATCTAACTGCTGCTGAATGTGAAGAACACTGACAATGCAGCCAGGCTGACCCATGAAGAAAACAGATCAGATGATGCCTCCCGGTTTCGTATTACCAGCATAATCCTTTCTTTGTATTACAAAACTGAAGCGTAGCCCTGAAGGTAAGCTATAAGACTCTTACCATTTAAACCTAAACTGAAATTAAAATGGAAATGTATCCCAATATCCTGTACCCTACACAATTACTCATTTCTGAACTGCCATCTTTCTGCTTTTGACACTTTAAAAGTAATTCTACTGAAGCTCAGACAAGTGAGATTTACCATATCTCTAGTAAAAAAAGTTTTCCCCTTCATGATTCTGTACTTTGTTTTTGTTGCCTTTTGCACTCTTGTCCATCCCTTGCAGATAATCACTAAACGAAGATATGGACTTAGAAGTCTGACTAGTAGGCCCAGACAATTTCTCTCTGTTTTATTCCTTCTCCAACAAAGAAGTTGTCTACTATTCAATTACCAAAATAACCCAATCAGTAAGATTAAAGTTAACCCCCCCCCCCCCAACTCCAAGGGTCTACAATCTTAAGTCAGTTCTCACTTCCAAAACTGCAACCTATCTGCTTCTCCCTGAAAAAGTATTTCCCATGCATGTGCTTCACATTGTTGACCATTTAGGTACAGTAGTCACGAGCTACAACTAACTGCTTATGTTTAACTATTACTCAAAAGAAAATAGAACAAGATTTGAAACTGCTGGTTAAACTTTCCTTTCCTAGGGGAGTTAAGAGCACCATGAAATATTCAGTAAGGTTCTTGCAGTATCCCTGCTTCCACAAGCACTGTTCTTCAGTACTGGAACATGCACACGGACACAACTCTCTGCTTGAAGTTGGGGAGTCTCCACCAGTTACATCTTGCTAGCAGGTAAGTTCACTGACAACTCCTGCATCCAGGACCAGTACCTTAGGGAAGATATTGAGGAATCTCAGATGTGCAGCATTCCATCGCAGAAGCACGCATGGTAACTGTGCACAAGCACAGCTCCCAAATGGTATCACACTAAGGGTGTGCACACATCCTGATCCTAGGGAAACCAAGTATTTTGAGGTCTCACTACAATTTTGGCAGCTAGGCCGTCAGATACAGAAACTTCTAAAAACATTTCATATATAAGTTTATGCAGTAGCTTTGAGATATCCAAGATGAACACATTTCTTTAAAAAATGAATATACTGATCCTTTCTAATATCAATAAATTCACTGCTGAAATACCTGAGATACATATGAACAAAAAGGGTTTTTTTAAAAAACCTGTGAATTCTCTTCTAACTGCAATGTAAAAATAAAGATGTTATAAATAAAGTTATTGTACATGCATAAATTCCTCAGATCAAGTATAGAACAATACAGTGAGAAATAAAACACCTTTATAAAAGGAGTAAAAAAATGCTGAATGGTCACTCAGACACTGTTTTCCAGGAATAAGCACAACCAAATGAAATGCCCTCTAGTCTTTTTAGGTTAGCCAGGAAAAAATTTCTCAAATTGCATGCAGAGGTGACAAGCCCTTGAACGGCAACAGAGCATGGGTACTGGAGAGAGAGCAATTGCTAGAAATTGCAAGACAGCTTAGTTCCTGCAAAGACCCTGAATCCTAAGAAATGAAACACAAGGAACATGATGACTTCATGTGGATTCTTGATCAAGTAGCTAGGTATAGTCACGATGTTGATGCTATCTTCTGACTTAACAATAGCGGAATAAAAAGCGTTGGTTGGTTTGGGTTTTTTTCTGGGAAATACAACTATTATGCTGATTCTTGGGCTGGGGCTAAACATCTCATTCAAGACAAGTTCATTTTTGAAAGCCATATTTTTCAGAGTAAAACTGTGAGCCTGAAGCATTATCTCACTGACTACTACAACCATTAAAGAACTGAGTATGTGATAAAGGCAGCATTGTTCAAATTCCTGGAAAGCTGATAGTAGTCTCCTTTCAAGGTCAATTTATGACAGTTTAGAAACTAAGCTGGGCTTCTGGCCTTGAGTTTTTTGTGCAATTCCAGTCCTGTGCCAATATCATTACCAAATTAAATGAAAAGTCACAGAACTGAACTGGTAAAATAGAAATAAACCTGCAAGTAAGTGAACAGATCACTCCCTTCCACATGGAACATTAGTCCTGGTTTGCAATAGTAAAATCGTCCCTGCCCCAAGAACTCAATATAAAAGAACTCAATTAGAAAATGACTAGGATGATAGCAGGCATGACCATCGCATTGGGCAGTCATGTCCTCACAGCATCTAAAAAGGAGTTGGTTCAGGAAGCATTTCAAGACCACCAGAACTTAAGTCAACACAGCAGCATTGCCTGTGATGCCTCTCTCCTGTAAGGAAAATGAACAGAGTGGTTCAGAATAGCTTTATAACATGTTCTTTTTAACTAAGTATTTGAGATACTAAAAATATATTAGAAATCCAAATTTAGACATATGTGGAGTCAAGAAACTTTCATACCAAAGCATTAGTACCAGATGATGTCTTTGTGAAGTACAACAGCAAAGTTACATCCTGAAGAGACACCAAAAAAAAACTTTACAGTGCTAAACTACAATTATTCTCAGCCTTGATGATCTACAGCTTCTAGAGATGAAAATTATCTTTTACTTCTGTGATTTCTCTCCTTGCTTTCTCTCCTCCTTGTTGTTCAGTGTTTTACCAGAAGATGGAGAACAAGCCTTTCATCACATTAAAAGCCAACTACAGTAACTCTTTTTTTTTAAACTGTGAGGTTAAGGTTCCCATGAAATGTTCCCACCTTAATCTGAGGATACTAGAGGCAGCTAAGGAATTGCTGGGATGTGATCAGCATTTATGTTCAGTTTGTACAAGGACAAACTACCCAACTAAGATGTCAAACAAACAGAATATTCAAGCAAAAACTTGAACAGTTCTTGGACTAGCTCTGCATGTCAAAAACCCCTTACTTCTACTGTGTCTAATTTAAAACAAGTCTACTTCAGATTGCCCATGAGACTTTACCATTTAAGTCATTAGAAACAAATACTATAACAGCTGATTTTTAAAGCATTTAAGAGTAAACTAAATGTTTATATAAATCCCATCTCTTGCCCATTTAAAAAAGTACAGGGGAAAAGGAGGGAAGAAAAAAATATGAGTATCTGTTGCTTTCACTGTGGTATGACAACCACCTGATCAAGACATTCTCCACATCACCATGATCATAATCCATTTTTATTTTCCTTTCACCTTTGGCCCCAACAGAAAAACTCAAACATAAATGACCTGTTCCCGTTTTGTTTTTCAATTGGGATACCCTACAGGTAGTTTTACAGATTTTTAGGTTAGAACAAAACTTACATAGAAAAACACAGATATTTCAAACCTGTCCACAAGCATCAGACAGAACAGCACCCATCCGAAATACTGCTGTTATCACAGATTTGCCACAATAAAATCAACAAAATCAGTTTTTATTTATTTAGAACTGCACACAGAAAGGTAATTTTACATCAAAACAACATTGCACTGTACTTCTAAATAATTTCCAAAGCAGTTTAATGATGCAAATTAAAACTGGCACTACTTAACTGATTCAGTATTTGTTTACCAAGGCTTAGCATTGTTACCTTGATTTTGCAGCTACACAAGTGCTGCAAGAATATTAGCTCTTACATGTTTGTTACTATAATACAAAACAATCCAGAATCAAACAGCAAAACTCCAGCAAGTACACAGTATCAGACTGCATATACAAAACTATGGATGACAATCTAATGCAATTGTATTTTCTACAGGAAAAGTACTATTTAAATTATGGTTACGATCAAAGAACATCAATCTCAATTTGTACTCAATTTTCATTTTAAAAACCTATCTAGATTTTAAGTTGTTGATATGCTATTTTTACTTGAATGTGTCTTCTGAATTGTTTCACAATGAAGTTGTTAAACAAAGTATAGCTCTAGAAAGCCAAGACGCCTTTGGCTGAAGAATCAGATTATGACACTTTAATTCTAATGGAGATATTGACTTGTGTCCAGAAGAGAGGACTGAAGCCAGACTCTTAATTCCATCACTTACTACAAGATTGTATTTTAGTAATCGTTTTCATTCTCAATTTCTGCAGGCATGGTGCAGAGCTATCCAATTTTTTTCCCCATTACTACTCCTCCACTGACAGGCTGCAGTTTCAGTCCTTGCTGGTTTTTTCCTTTCCCTTCAAACAGAAAACTCCAGCTGCTTTCACACTTTGCAAAGCCATCCTAACATCACTGGCTTCTCTACCCTGCAGCTGAAAGCAAGAGAAAGTCATGTCAAGATTAGTGAGCACTGAATCAGCAAGTCAAGACAGACTCATTCAGAGATTAAGTTCAAAACCAGAATTCGAGTTTGCCAGTTAGGTTCTGGTCCACAAAAAGCTCACGATGACTATACCATTCCAGTGCAATGCACAAGGAGTGGATAATACAGCAGAAAAGGAGGTTCTGAGAACCCAAGTCTCTAGAGAACCCATCACAGGTGGTTGTATTTCAGACTGGCATTCAGCTGGTTCCATGAACTGGATACCCATTAGCAGCTGAAACAGACTGTCTGCAACTGCTTCTGGAGCACAGCTTCTTGTTTACTTTCATCCAAAAGACATTAAAATTTCCACACTACAAAGTTGCTCCACAATGTAAAAAGAAGTGTGGTAACAGGGATGATCAGATCACTTTCAAAGCAAATCCGTGTCTGACCCAGAGTATTAACATATAGGAACTCACTCTTTTAGTTCACATGTATCTTCAAAAACTGTTCTTTCAACCACTGTCTCATTCATCAACTGAAGAGAGAATTTCAGAACACTAAAAGCAAGTTTTGTTAGACTGTATGAGCAGGTATGTTTTCATACTCTTGCCTGTATTACAGTGTTTCTCCTTCCACAGGCAAAAAAAAGCCCACCCATGTTCTGCTCACCCATGTATTTGAAGTACCACCTACAAGGTAGCAGTGATTTTTATTACTGGTACCTTCAGTACCCAGATACACAGGTATGCACTTTGTGATACAGATAACCATCACTTAATAAGAACTGATGTTTTTTAGTGTTATCTAAACAAAAAAAAAAAAAAAACCATGAGCTCAAATACCTTCAAGTACTAGTTTCCTGAACAGTTTTAAAGATAATCCGTAAAAGTGTTGCAAAACTCTATCCATCTGCAAGCCTTTTTTTAATAAACATTCTCCCCTCACTATCCCCTTAATTTTTTTTTATTCTCAGAACAACCACGTAAATCTAAAATCTTGCCTATCAAACCAGAATACAAAGAAATAACTGATCTATAACTGCCCCTTTTTTTTTTTTTTTGGTGGCAAAACTGGAAAAAGTAACCATACGCATCTAGGTTTTATGCTCAAGCTCCACCAGAAAAGGAAATGGAGCTGCACAGAAACAGCAAAAAATCAAGACGTGAAGTAAGTCGTGCGTCTCTTCATACTTAAGGAAAGCTATCCTCCCTGGAGACTTTCACACAGAGAGAAAAGGTAATTGTTAAAGAACTGATACTACTTGCTGACTAATTTTGATTTGTTAGAAAGAATTAGAATAGTTTTGAAATCCAGTAAACGTAACCAACTACCCTGCAATGAATGATTCATTTTCTCAGTCTGTTCAACCACTACACATTTATACATATATTCAGTATCTTATAACGTAACTACATATTATGTAGTTTATTATGCAAAGTAAGTTGAATATCATTCCACAAAAATTAGAAAATATGAAAGCTGAACAAAGATAGAAAGTTAGTAGGAATTACCATTAGCTACTTTTAAAATCTTGCCTAAAAATATTCTCCTCAAATAACCACATCTATTTAGCTGTTGTGGAATTATTTTTTTTTTAAATAGAACTCATTGCAGCTGTAGTTACCATTAATATGCAATTACAAACCAGATTTCAATGATTCTGAAAATGCAAGAGTGCACTGAGTATTTGAACTTCCCCCTCCTCTCCCTACATACATTTACACCACCTAAGGCATTAATGACCTTGATGACTTCTTACAATTACTTGCTGTGACTCTCAACGTTGTACATCTCTAGCAGAGTTAAGACTAATTGTGAGAAGAATCCATGTGACAATCTTACAGGTGAGTTTCTTTATCAACTTTTTGAGGATTTTTAAAATTATTGTTACAATTCAATTTTTAAGAAAATTAGCACCCCGACTTTGGTACACAAACATAAAAAGTTAACCATGCCTCTAATCTAACTATTTCTACTTCACTAGGCAGCTAAAGTAACAACAACAACAACAAAATCTCAGGTTTGTTCTCTAATGCATATAACTAAGTAGCAGGGATGTACCACTGCCCCTAGTTTACAGATACGAAGCCAAGAGACGTAACTATGCTGTTGGAAAATATATTTGTAAGGCTAAGTCTACGGTGGAGGAAGGTTTGAAAAAAAGCACCTCAGAAGATACAGATGCAGAAACAGAAGAATAGCTTGTGGGGCTCTGCTACAACTCTCACAGTAATTATGCCATCTACCATCACCCAGAAAGTTTAAAAAAAAAAAACCACAGGAAGGGGAGACAACTGAAAGTTAATTACCAAACACAGGAGCTTCTCTTAATTGACAGAGATGTTTCTCTCCCCAAATATAAGTTAAAAGGCACAAGCAATTTGCGTGTTTTTCATCTGGGCATGCTGAACATACTGAATAAGCTCAGTTTGCTAATTATTAAACCAGATGAGGCAAAACAAAAGAGAAATTACCTTGGCACTATTCATCCCATTATTTTCTAGGTACTATTTTGCTTATAATTCAAAATCCAGCTAGTTTTAGAAAAGGACCTAGAAAAACCTAGAAAATAAATGGAGAGCCTCTGGTTACATCCATAAACTATTTTAGAACAAATAAGTCATTTAGAACACCAGTAAATAACATCATTAAGCCTCATGCTTTGTCACATACAGTAATAGAAATTACCATTCTTTAGGCTTGCCTTTAATCTTCCAACATTTTGCATTTAACAGGCTCTTTCTGATCTGGTCATTAGTACCCAATTTCTCTCTTGCACCCTAACATAAGAAGTGAACTTGCTATAGTTCTAGGCTACATTTCTCTCTATTCAGATTTTCAATCATGTCTCAATTCAATGTTGTCATCCCAACATTCATATTTTAGTCTGTTTAGTTAAAAACAGCATTCAGCAGTTGGCTATTAAACAAGCATTTCAAGAATGTGGTGGAATGTTCATTACAGTAAACTTCATCCACTGCCAGGAAATCTAATTTACCTATTCTTTTAATTATCAGACTGGCATATGGGCAGATTAAAAATAGGAAGACAGCCAGAAATAACTGTGTCTAATCTGGAAATGTATATGTTTCCTGCAGCATAGGTGACTTCAACCTGCTCTCTCATCAAGTGAAATGAGACATTACAATTTCTATAGTTCAACTGCATTATATTTTTGTATTAGCCGTCTTTATCAGATGAATGCAACTTCTCCCACTGCAACTTCAAACCTTTTTAATTCTGATAACTTAAATCGATAATCTTCATCCTCAGTAGAAAGGTTATTTAATTGCCATTTTAAACTTGTCTACTCAGTGCAGTCAAATTGGCATCCCAAAGGATGCCTTCCATCTGATTGGTATTTCCAGTGAAAGAACAAAGCAACATCTACCATACTGTGTCTAGTAACCACCAGTGCCCTTCTACCAGTGTCACAGTACTGCCACTGGTGCACCTGTGGGAAAGGAGAGGAGCAAAGGCCATACTTTCTCCTGAATATGTTGGCAAATCTGAGCAGAACTCTTGAGTTCCTGCCATCACACTGACATGGTGACCAAGCCGGGCTGGGTATCCAAAAGCAGGGTTCAGTTGCTACACAAGCTTCAATGAAAACATTATGCAAGTTCCCAGTCTGTAGGATGAGGATAATGAAGTTTTATCATGTTTGCTATTACAGACTCATAAACAGAAGTTACTTTTTATCCCTGCAATTCTCTTCATAAGAGTAACTCTCCAATGATTAAAGAAAAAATGAAGTTCATATTGTGTCTTTTGTAAAAGATTCTTCTGAACATTTAATCTCTTCTTGTACCCATCCTTGCGTTCATTGTGTTATAAAACAGTATATTATGACAGGCTCCTGACAGGACTACAGCACTGGCAGAGAGGGGCAGAGCAACCTGGACTTATGTAGTGTTTGACACTGTCCTGCATTGACATGTAGGACAAATTGGAGAGGCATGGATTTGATGGATGGATCACTCTGTGGATAAAGAACGGGCTGGACGGCCGCATGCTAAGAGTTGTGGTCAACGGCTCATTGTCCACACGGAGACCAGTGGTGCCCCTCAGCGGTCGGTACTGGGGCTGATTCAGTATCTCTGCTGGTGACATGGAGAGTGGGACCAAGCACACCCTCAGCAAATTTGCTGACCACACCAAGCTGTGTGGTGCAGTCAACACACTGGTGGGAAGGGATGCCACCCAGAGGGACCCTGACAGGCTGGAGATGTGGACTGTGCAAACCCCATGGAGTTCAACAAAGAGGTGCAAGGTTCCACGCCTGAGTTGGGGCAATCCCAGACATACCTACAGGCTGGGCAGACAAGTGACTGGGAGCAGCCCTGCAGGGAAAGATTGGGGGGTGAAGGTGGAAGAAAAACTTAACATGAGCCGGCAGTGCGAGCTCGCAGCCCAGAAAGCCAGATGGAATCCTGGGCTGCATCAAAAGAAGCATGGCCAGCAGGTCGAAGGAGGTGATTCTTCCCCTTCACTCTGCTCTTGTGGGACCCCATCTACAGTACTGCATCCCGTTCTGGGTTCTCTGCAAGTTCGGAGCAAGGCCATGAAGACAAAGAGGACTGGAGCATCTTCCCTATGACGACAGGCTGAGAAAGTTGGGGCTGTCCAGCCTGGAGAAGAGAAGGTTATGTGGAGACCTCATAACAAACTTCCAGCATCTGAAGAGGGCCTACGGGGAAGCCAGAGAGACTCTTCATCAGGAACTGTTGTGATAGCACAAGGAGTAATGGGTACAAATCGAAAGAGGGGAAGCTTAGGTTAAATATTAGGAAGAAATTCTTTACTGTGAGGGTGATGAGACACCGGACACAGAGAGGATGCCCCAAACCTGGCAGTGTTCAAAGCCAGGGTGAATAAGGTCTTGAGCAACCTGGTCTAGGAGGAGGTGTCCCTGTCCACGGCAAGGCAGGTTGCGACTAGATAATCTTTGAGGTCCATCCCAACCCCTTAACATCCTATGATTCTGTGAATCACAATACTGAGGAACAACTTATTCATGATTTGATTTAATGCCTGATCACTAAATGTACTTTACTAATTCACCAAAACAATATTTGGTCTGTTGGATACACAAATACCAAACAGGATTTGTCTATTCAACAGAATCCATTCTCTCCATCATTCTGAAAAACAGAAGAGGAATCCTTCTAAATCCTGGGTTTTTTGATATACAGGACATTGAGTGCTACACCATACTCACCACCAGCTCAAATGAAAACTGTTCTATCCACCCCAAAAGACAGCAGAGAGTTACAAAATAAAGACTGGTCTTTATCCTAAAGAATTTTACTTCAGGGAGTTAAGGTTCTCAAAGCATGTATGACCAGCTCAGAATGACTAACAATCAAGTAAGAGCTACATTAGTTAGCACAGGATTTTCCTGTTTCTCTGATGAAAGATATTTATTTTACCTTCATACAGGAAATCATAAAGCTAGAAATATGTATACCAGAAGACTGTACAACAGTTACAGAAGAGAAAATGGAAAAGACATTCGATCAAACTATTTTTACCAAAAAAAGGCACATGTTTTTGCAAATTTAGTCCAATTTCCTACTGGATCAGGTGTATTTTCAGAGGATAGTTTTATAAAGCTCCACTGCCTTTTCAACATTACATACACCTTTCTAAAAGTCTTTGTTCTGCCAGGTACTAGGTGCTATTAGATTAACTCTTCGCAAATGAAAGTAGTGCAGTTCATCCTTAGAGATGAAAGATCTGAGAAATAATACCATGGAGCTGTCTTTAATGCATATTTGGAAAGATAAACAGAAAAAAATATTTCATACCTCAAAAAAAAAGACTTGCATACTTCCTAAAACATGAGACATTAAGTTGTTAACCTATGCATAAGCACATACCTACTAAAATGGGAAATGCTATCTCAAAAGATAGTTTCAAGCCATACTGTTTACCTGATAAACTTTAATTTGCAAATTGTTGTACATCACCATTGTAAAGAAGCTGGTGGCCTTCTGGCTGGTGGAAGCTGGTGTATTGTAATTGCTCACGGATATGCATGGAGGCCTTTAAAAAACAGTAATGAAAAAATTTTGATAGGTTTAAATGAATGCCTGGAGCACTACTTCTTGAAGATATGCTCCCTACATATGTGAATTTTAAATCGTTTCTTTGCCTTGTATGTCAGTTTAGGTAACATACAACATAGAAGAAACAATATGCTGATGTCTCATAACTGTTCTAGTTTGATCCATAACTTAAAGAAGTCTTATGTGGAAACAACGTACAGTAAGTCTGCAATAAGCTTAGAGTACAAGAAAATGATGATATTTAAATGGCAGAGTAAATGAAAAAGGCCAGATGAAACTCCCTAATTCTTAGTCAGGATGGAAGCAAAGGTCCCCCAGAAGAGCACTTTTTTTTTGCTTCCTTCCCTCAAGACTCATGGTTTATGAAGCATTCATTCTCTATCAATATAATAATTTTTTAAAAATTAAAATATATAAAAAATGGACTGAACATTTAAATAGCTATCTAAGGTCATTATTATGAAAGTGAGACATACAATGTAGGTATTTTGATATGAATGAGATGCCTTACTGGATGTTAATATTAACATACACACACTCCTTGTACAGCCCTGCACAATGCTTTCTATAGTCAATATACCATGCTTTCTAAACAGTCAGTCTTCAATAACTGCAGTTTTAGAAAGCAACCTGAACTTTATTGATACACATTGTTCAAAAGTGGGGAATAAAGTTTGGATTTGTGGGAAAAGGTAAAGGCAGGAACGCATGTGTCAGTACAGAGTGTACCCAATACATTTAGTTATGCCAGCATAGTTGTGCAGCTACAGCTTACAGCCAACTACTACAAGTAAACCGGAATCTACAGGGAGGTCTTCAGAGGTTTTTTTAAAGGGATGAAGGACTTTGTAAAGCAGAATGCCTCTTAGTCTTTGAATGGGCAACAAGAATCAAGGATATTATGCAGAACTGTATGCAAATGTCATAACCTGTAAGTATTAACTTTTCACTAGAAGTGTTTCTTAGAGAAATGGTGGTTTGCTGGTAGAAGTGGTTTTCTCCCTAACTTCAGTAAAAGCATCAAGTAACTTTAACTCAGCAAAACATGTGCATCAGGGTAACTACGAAACTAAGTATCTATTTGCTGAACTTACAAGGAAAGATGAGGTTTTGTCAATGTGCTGAAGTTTTCTTAATTTTTACCCTTCCATCTACATTTTGTCATCTTCTTAACTACCTTAATTTGTTATGCTTCAGAGAACTATCACTCTTCTCTTGAATATTTGTACTCGAAAGGAGAAATATTTTAACTTAAAACCTAAGTCTTAGATAGATTGTCACCTTCTTACCAAATTCTTATTAGACTACTACCTGCCCTGCAAGTAAGGACTTAAAAAAACCCATACATTGCAAGCATATAGCAACAAAGCAAAATGGAAAGGGAAAAATGAGAAAAATTTAACATCAAGAAATGCAAAAACTGTTCTCAAAAGTAAAAAAGAACTGAAAATAGCACTGAAAATATAAGAGGTGCTTCCAACAGAAAGGGAATATGCTACTTTTCATATCTACATGGCATACAATAAATCACAATAGTCTTAAGCTCCAACAAGATATTAAGTTATACTGCAAGGGTGGGGGGAAGAAATTACTGAAGGCGAAGAACACTGAACTGAAATGTATTAAGCAGGGAGTTCTTCTGGGTCCTTTTTAATGGATATTTTTGAGAACAGATTAAACAAGCATTTGTAGCTACGGCTTACCAATAACCAATGCTGCTTTGGAACCACGGTCTACCTGGCTTACGTCAATACAGGAAATTGATTAATAAAACCTTATAGTACAGATCTCAGAAGTTCTAACAAAGACCAGCTTCAATCTAGCATAATGCTGGGGGCTTGATGCCATTATTGAGGACAAGGATTAAAACATTTATGCTCATTGATTAGATTTACTCTAAACAGCGAGGGTGTTTTCTTCGAAATGTTTTTCATACACATTTTATCTGTACGTGTACACATACTGTTTTATTTTAAAGCAAGACACTTCCCCTAACTGCAAATAGTTTAGCTTAAAAAAACCAAAAACAACAACAAAAAAAAAAACAGGGTTTCACTTCTATCCCCCTCCCCAGTGAAAGAGATAACATGACTGCTTGATGTGGCAGGTCTTACAGTGATGAAGTAGCACAAAAATGCCTGAGGCAGCTGAAAGTCTGCACAACTTGACACAGTGGTGGTGACAGGTATTTCTCTTCATGCACTTGGGAATCTGTGTGGTGTACTACATTTTAGCAGATTCCTTGCAATTTCTGGCAGCTGTACATGTCTCCCCGAATAGCAGAACATCTGGAGGTCACAGGTATGAAAGCAAAATTAAAAGCATTAGAAGTTACGATGGGAATCTTGCACTCATGGTAATATATTTAGAAAAAAATAGGATCTGTGAGACCCGAAGCAACACAGAATGGTAGAATCAAATGTGTAAAGACAGAAACATCATAACAGAAACTGCTAAGTGTTACCTCAGTGTAAAAATCGCTCACTGGACTCAGCAGAAAACACCTTTTACTTAAAGAAGTAGAAGCTATGGAACTCATGCATACTCAAAAGAAGAGATAGTGAATAATTGAACTGAAAGCTCAAAAAGTATCCACCTTACCAACAATTATATTCCACCAGTTTATACCTATATTACATAAAAATCACTGTAGGCTGTTGAACCAAAAAAAAAAAATCTAAGGTGGACATCTACCAGTACACTCAGCAGAGTTTGATGAAAGTTTTCCGGAGTAAGAAATCAGGTGTGATATTAAGAAAAAGAGGAAATGTCTTCTACTTATATGAAAAGGGCACCTGATGTTTTCCTGGTGGTGTTTCTCACCATCAGGGAATGCTAATCTTATGGTCACATCACAACTGCAGATTTTCAATAAAATAGCAAAAAAACATCTTTCAAAGGCTGTTGAGGTTTTCATACACAGAATTACTCTTGGCAAGGGATGGTACTCTAACTCCTGCAGGAAAAAATAAAGCAGCCTACTGAAACACTTCCTTGTCATTAGATTAAGAAAGACCCTGGGTTTGGATAAATCCAGAAAATATAAGTAAAAGGTTTAAGAAAAGCTTTATTTCAAATTTTATGGATAGAATTGAAGATTATTTCTGTAATCTTGGGTCTGAAGAGGAAGTTGAGAGTAAAAGTGAGGAAGGCAATGACAGCTGAAGAGGGTGACAGCACCATAAAGTTGTCAAGTCTGTAAGATATAAAAACTGAATACCAATTAAAGTAAGATTAATAGGATAATTTATAAGAGAAAACATAAAACTAACCTCCAATAGAAACAAATAAGGAGCAAAAACTTGTATTATACAGTGATTACAAACATATAATAATAATAATAATAATAATAATAATAATAATAAAGGGTTTTATGTAGAGACATGCAGGTCTGCTTTTAGGAGGGACATCTTAGATTACGTATCCCCCAATATTACCAAGATCTACTCTAGCATGACAGCACACCCAAAAAAAGTAGGGTAGGACCTTAAAGTCCTAATACTTCACTAGAACCTCAACACACAGTAAAAACCAGCTTAAAACAGTAAGAACAAACTATGCAACCAGAGCCATTAAAAACAAGGTTTCTTTAAAAGAAATTTTGGGGTTTCTTTTGAAATGCCCCGAAATTTTCATTACTCCCCTCCTCCTCAATTTTTCCATCATCTTTATACCTTTTCTGCTAGTGTTAAGAAGATTCTAGGTTACTGCTGGGTAAACTGCCTACACTAGAAGGATATTAATGTGTCTACTAACAGCCAAGCACACTTTTAACACATTTTAACATGAGATCTTTCTCGTAACAGACAGACATGACAAGACAACCAAGAAATGAACCAAAAGTGCAGGCAAAGTTATTGAAGAAAAGCCACACAACAATCCAAATAGTATTTTATGCTTATAATATAGGGCACTTTATGTTGACAACTTGTACATTAGTAGAACAAACCTAACCACCTTACAGTTTTGGAGAATTTGTACCACAAAGTACAGCAGGGGAGAGAGAAAAAAAACAACCCTTAGAAGCAGATTCAGGAAAGAGATGAAGTGTCAAAATAACAAAGGAGGGAAGACTCAAAGATAAAACACATCAACTACAGAAAAACAGTTAGAAGATGTAGAAGCACCACAAAGATTTCACAACTAGCTCCTGACAAAAGAAAATTTGTTATGAGCCTGCAATCTGGTATAGGAAAAAAAAAGGGTACACCAGGTAATGACAACTGGAAGGGAACACAGCCCGTAGTGAGGAGCTCTGATATACCCACCAGCAGCACATTCACCCAGCTCTCAAGCAAAAAACCCAAACATACATTTTGGTCTTCTCCAAATGAATATAAACAACTGGTCACCTTTAAGAGCCAAGTCGGAAAATAGTCTAATCAGCCACCACATGGTGACAACAACAGCAATCTTCTTTGGACCATTCTGAATTTTTGCAATATTTACACTTGCAATTTTTAGTCACTACAGCTGAAGATACTTGTTTTGTCTGCCACTGTCTGCACACATGTATTTTGTGAAAACATAACCGTTTGTCAAGGATTTGCTAATTATCAAATTGCAACGGAATAGCACAAATCACAATTAAAATATCATTTGACATATATCCATACAGATGTGAATTCCACTTGTTAACAATAAAAATAATGCTCTCTACTGCATGCTGACAATGGAGAACAGAACTACAATCACACAGATCTGGTACAAGATTAAGGTCCAGTCTACAATCCCCTTAAAATGTAAGAATAATTGCACCATTTCACAGAGCAATCAGCAGCAACACAGAAATATATTTATAGCTAATGAAATGCCACATATAAAATACATTAAAGTAAATTTTATTCTTACAAGAGAAGAAAACAGTTCTATAACATTTTCTGTCAAGGTACAAGGGTCTTGTTTTTCTGTGTTTTTAACAGTTGTTCTACACTGTTGGATTATAAACAATAACATATTTCAAACTGAGGTATTTCAAAACCAGATAAAGGACTTGGCTGTACAACTCCCACTTCATTTAATAAGCACAGAATACTTAAATCCTTTATTTGCCTTTGAACCTAAGGATCTTTCCATGCTTTACTGCACATTCTTTAGCTTCCATCAGTTTAAAAATAAGCTTCTTTCTTGAAAACTGTTACTCACTTCATTAAAAAAAAAAAAAAGTTAATTTATGGCCACAACCTAGATTGTTGCTGGGCTCCAGAGTGACTACCTGGCAAAACAAAACAAGGACATCAGACCTTCCAAGATCTGTGCAGTTACTACATGCTTAGAAACTAAGCATGAAAGAAAAAAAAAGCAGGTGAAATTATAGTGAGAGAAATACTTAAATACTTCTTCATTAGTGAGCTTCTAGACCTAAGATATAAATAAATGACATATATTCAATTTATATATATAATAATAACAACTCTGAGTTTTGTGTATTTGACCAAATCATTATTTCATGCATGTATTTTCAAAGACTTTATTCTAGAAATCATGGCAGATACCTATAAACTGTTATTTAAAAGAGATTTCTGAGATGGCTTTTATATTACATGGTTTTTCTACAACCTGTGTCATGCAGTACAAACTAACTAGCTAAGCCTACTCTCTGAATCATTAATAATATTTTGTGTTAGCCCAAATGAAGGACTAAAACTGTAGAAGAGGCTGGATAAGTATTCTGGAACCACAAGCACAGGTGAACAGATTTTTAAAAATACTTGTTGAGCCAGTACAAAAATACTTGCCTAACAACCCTTTTTAATACATTAAGCATCTGTTTAGACCTCTGTTCAAAATTTGAAAAGCAGGATCTTTCAACATTGAATGGCATGTCTCAACCCTCAGTGTTACATATCAGCCTTCAGCCTGAAAAAACAGATACGGCCGTACTATAAATCTTGGTATGAAAGAACAGTAACTCACTTCAAAACAGCACGATTTCTAAGTCCGTTTCTACACAACTGTTTTGTTCAGTGAGACTTGTTTTTAAAAGGTGCATGGTTAAGAAAACTAGCAAACTTGGGGCTTACAACAGACTTTTTTAACAGTCATTGAAATAATAAGAAGAATATTCATATTTGTTAAACTTTAAATCAGTCAATCAGCTCTTGAAGCCACTCACTAAGAACACACAACCATAATTTCAGTGATAAATCTGCTTTAGACATCAGTAATCTACTCTGTACATGTCAAGGATGGTGTCTTCATTCCCACCTACCCAACACTACTTCAGTTCAATGAACAGCTCATTCACAAGTCGAGGCGGAGCCAGGAAAGGCAGACTTACACCTCTCAGCGTATGAAGTTAGGCAAGCAGGCACAAAGATAAAATAGACAGAGAACACACTGATCTGAACCAACATAAACCAATCTTTCTGTGCTTAAACCAATGTTTCCATGCATCTACATGGACATTCTAACTAGGCACAGTATGATAAACTTTGACCAGAGAAAAAAGAACTTGACATATGAAACCTGTATATACAAAACAAAACAAAAACACCCTTAAAATACTTAGTAGCAAATCTTCCTGGTTAGTAGAAAGTAGAGCCCAGTTTAATCCAGAAGCGACAGATGTGAAATCAGCATACTACAATGGCTACCAAGAATCAACTCTCTAAGAAACCAGATACAAAAGCATACACAAAACACATTTCAAACCAACCACGTGAATCCGCTCTTATCCACTGCACCTTTTAACAATTTGCCTGACCGTCCATGAATGGGTGACAGTAATGTGTAATTAAACACTGTCACTTTTATCAGACAGACTATTAATCAAAGCTACAGAAATAGTGGTTTCTGTGGCCTAGAATATTACAGAATTTGTTTTACACACTGGGACGCAACTAATGCAATCCAAGAATGGATATCTAAAAGAAATCAAGGCCATGTATAGACACAGACATGACTAAAATGGAGCAATTTGCTTTTTTAGCAGTCTGTGGAGCTAGCACCACAAAGTTTGTTTAGGAAGGGATACTCAGCAGGGTCACCAGCTCAGAAAAAACACCTGAAAACAAACCCTGCCTTAGGGCCAGCCCAAGCTCCGGGAAGCAGGCCTTTTCCCGACGGCAGAATAATTACACACAATGGTGCTTCAAGCAGTGCCGGCTCGGGAGCCCTCTCTCGAGGTGGGATTGCGCTCCCTTGACAGGGCGAAAAAACGAGGAGCAGCACCACTAACCTACAGACCTGCCACCACCACCGGCGACTTTGTATAGTCCACCACTTTCACCATCTTCTCCTTCCCAGGATGGCAGAAACTCCGCTATCCCTCCAGGGTACGAGATAGAGAAGGGAGCGTGCGGAGGAAGGGGGCACAGAACAGGAGCCCCGCGCCGAGGGACCCAAGACGGACTTCCAGCTCCTGCCCGGCCCCTCGGCGGAGCAGCGGAGCCCCCACCTGCCGGACCGCCGCCTCCCTCCCTTCGCCCCCAGGGGAGGAGGGGTGTCAGAGGGATGGGGAGGGGGGGCCCCCAGTCCGCCACCGCCAGGAACAAAGGGCCCTTCGATAAGCCGAGCCGCAGAGCACAACAAAGGGGCCTGGAGACCGCGAGAACCAGGGCGGGGGGAGGCGATGCGGGGGATGGGGATTACGGGCCGGGCCGGAGCGGCAGCGGGGGCCGCTCCACCTCAGCCCACAACGAGCGGCGGCGGCGTCGATCGCCCGTCCCGGTCCCGAGCACCGAGTCCCCGCTCTCCCCCTCCCGGGCCGGCCGCCGCACC
>VZTE01002104.1:763525-807447 GCA_013397775.1 Eulacestoma nigropectus
GCCGCGCGGGAGCGCGCGGCGCGCGCGCGCGCGCACCGCCCGCCGTCCCCCCGCGGCGCAAAGGAATGGGGCCGGGGAGGGGGCGGGGCCTCCGCGCCTCACGTGACGCGACGCCACGCGCGGCGGGGCGCGCCCCCGCGCGGCCACGTGACGAGGCCCTCCCCCGCCCGCGCGGCGAGGCGTTTTGGCGGCAAAACGGCCGCAAATGGCGGCGGCCTGGGGGACAGTGAGCGCGGGCTGGGCTGGTCAGGTTTTGCCGCTGTCCCTCGAGTTCAGAATCTCGGAATCAAGTAGGTTGGAAAAGACCTCTCAGATCATCGAGTCCAACCTCTGACCGAACACCACCACGTCAGCTAGACCATGGCACTACGGGCCACATCCAGTCTCTCCTCCCGGCTGAGAACACCATGTGGCACAAACCACTGCTGGGCCAGCCATGGCTGATGCCACTGGAGTTTTGTGGAGTGTTGATTACCTTTCTTCCTCTGCAGGAAGTGTGTTAGCCTCAAGGATGCCACTGAGTTGTCTTCTTCATACCTAGATCATCCTGCTTTTATTATAATTGGAAATGGGAACTTCAGCTTGGCTCTTCAAATGAAGCAGTTGAGATGTGGAGGTTCTGGAGGGCTTTGTTGCCCTTGCGGTCCTGGTGCTGTGCCAAGCACCCTCTCACACACTGGTGATGTCCTCACAACACTACAAAGCACCAGTGATGGACATTGTCCTTCCCTGCATCTACTAAAGAAGCTGAGGTGTCTCTTTCATCTGTCACAGGTGTTGGAAATACTGGAGATGGGCCTGAGGCATTGATTCTGATGAGAAGGAAAACATGGATCTGACGGACATTGAATTGGCTTGATACATGTTTTGCAGTCTTCTAGGCTATACGGGTTGACGTGGGTTGATGGCTTTACACTCTTCACGTTGCTGGCGCTCATTGAGGAAGTGAGGAGGAAATGTGTTATAGCAAGAGCCCTGCCTGAACTAAACGGAATCATTTCTCATAGCCAGCCAGCACTGTCTTAAGCTGGGCATTTCACATAAAACGAGGAACACTGGTACTTTGCACGAACTTAAAATGGGTGTAACAGTCTTTTGGATAGAAGAGACTACCATCAGACTCCTAAATATGCCTTTCAGTCTTGCTCTGACCCAGGTTTAACTCAATATCCCATACCCGCTACCTTATCTTGTATGACCATTGATTTGATGTTCATGTTCTCTGGTTTTTTTTGGTCACAAAGGGCAAATGACGCTACCTACTCCTTAGACACACTTGAAAGCTGAGGCGTATGGTCAAATGAACACTAAATCAGAGCTGGGAAGAAAAGAGGTTCCTCCAGGACTGCAGAAATGGTAGTCTGCAAGTGTAGACATTCACAGTGATAGCACTGAATATGCAACATTTTGGAGACAGGCCTGGGACTCTGGTCCAAAAATGACCACATTTGGGGTCATAGCAGTGAACCCAAAGTGGTATTCTAGTTTTCCATACAAGCATCCAAGTAGATATCTTATTTGCAACTTGTAAGCCTGAAACCTTTTAAGTTTCTTGACTCTTATTGCATGGGGAATCCATTCTGTTGCAAGCATAAGAAAAGATAAACGTTCAGCTTTTCCATTTAAGGCTTAATGTAGTACCAGGAAAATCTATTTGGTTTGCACGTATCCCTTGCTAGGAAAATGCCTATAACACCAGTACTAATCAGTCATGCAAATGCTAAAAACGATGGCATGAAGACCTATTTATTCTTTCTCAATCACTTAATATATCTGCAGGAACTAAAATAGCTACTCCTCTGGGTATCTCTGGATAACTCTGTCCTGTACTGTGCTGTTTGCAATTATTTTCACTTAAGGGTAAACCACAATAGCCCAATTGATAGTCTGTCCTTGTTTTAGCTTGCTGTATTGTTTCTGCCTTGACCAGAGAGTGTTCTGAATTGAGCCCAGGCCAGGAAGGAAGGAGAAAGGGAGTATGGGTTTCTCGCTCGTGCCAAAGGTTAGCACTTGGAGAGGGTAGAGTAAGTGTTGTTTGTTTTGTTCTCCTCAGGGTCAAGCGGAAAGTAGCCCATCCTTCAGTTGTGCTACCCTGACAAGGATTTGGACTTAAGCCTCCAGGGGCCTTGTGCAGGGGAGGACTCCTGTCTTTAATCATGACTCACATGCAGTTAATTGCTAAGCTTATATCTAAGAGACCAAGAAAGGAATTATTAAGTAGAAGGAATGACCACTAACAGTGGTGAATAACTAAGGAGTTATATTTTTCTTATTTGAAAACAGTGAGAATATGATGACAGCAACTGAGTCATGGCAATGGCCTGAGAAAGAAGAAAAGAATAAAGAGCAACTACAAGGCTGTATTATTCATCCTGTATTTGACTCCTGACAGAAGCTACACTGTGGTAGATAGAGCTCATGGAAGAGAAGAGGTGGTGCTTGATGGTGACAGGAGAAAGAGATTGTGCAGAGAAGAGGTTCAGATACCTGTTTTCTTCATGGACATGTGGGGCAGACTATGTGACACTGGAAGAATGTGAATATAAGAGAGAAGAGGCTTACATTGCAGTGTAAATATAGTCAAGTAACCCACTTGCTGTTAAAATGGAAAATACAGAGAAGAAAGAAGCAGATGAGGAAGATGTGTGTATGGGCAAGGACAGTGAATCCCATGAGGGGTGAAAAAATTGAACCCAGCCAAAACAGTCCAAGGAACAAAGATGGTGAAGATGGTGAGAATGAACCAAAAAAAGGATGGAAGACTGGAAGGGAAAGGACCTGACTTTTACACCAGTTCAAAGACAGAATTTTTGTTAAGAGGAGCTGAATGACTTATTACTTGGGTGTACTAGAAATAAAGATTTAAGATAAGGGCTTGTAGCAGTAAGGATTCCTCACCATCAGAAATTTCTTTGGGGTTCAATTACACTCTTCCCTCTTCTCTTATTCTTGCTGCTTCCTTGACTGATTCATTATTTCCACAGTGTGGTGTTTTCCTAGCTCCATACTTCGATTCTCATGTCTCAAATAAAGCTGTCATTTAGAGGAGGCATATCAGATACTCTGTATGTTTTGGGATGCAGGACCTGGTTAGAAATGTGTAAGAGATAAAGGAGTCTTCATGACCTAAACTCCCCTGTATGTGAGTTATTTACCTATCAGTTGTTTGAAATAGCTTTAAAAATAGAAAAAATTTAGTCTCCCACTATTTGGTTTTAGGTACTGGAAGAGGGAAATCGAGCAAATAGCAAGAAAAGTATCAGAGGATAGGATAATGACAGCAAAGAGAGAGGGTTGGAATAGTGATGACAGTGTAGCTTAGACTGTATGTAGCTGATAGTTGGGAGGAGAACTAACTCTTCCAGGGAGAATGTCATGTTAGCAAGAAACATCTGTGATATTTGTATATCATTGGAGCCCTGGCAAGAAAACTAGATCTTTTAGGGATAACAGAAGATATGACAGAACAAAAATTAGGACGGGGTCACACAAATACTAAAACACTCATGGTGTTTGGGAAGCAAAGGGGATTAATGGAGGATTAGAATTTGCAGTGTCATAGATATTAAAGAAACAAACAGCGACAGGACAGATAAAGTAGAACTGGTTTGAGTCCATGTTGGGAAAATGTGTCAAAGAGCTTTTGTTAGAGAGCATGAAGATGTGCTGGAGATGTTTGGCTTCAAGTCTGGGGAGAAAGAGTTTTTGGAAGATTAATTAGGAGAAATACTACTTGAAACAAAAGTAGGTTGATAACTAAGGTTCTTAATTTCGAAGGTCAAACTTCAAAAAATTAAGGGAATGAGCTGGTGATGACAAATGCATCTAGGTGGTTGAGGACTTGCATGTAGAAAAAGTTTGGCAGCTGCCAAATCTCTCTGAAAAAACATACCTGTAATTCAAATCTCAAACGAGCGACAGTCAGTTCCAGCTTGATAAATAGGCACTTCAAAACGGTTATTGGGAACAATCAAAAGCTTGAAAGGAATGGAACAAAATGATTACTTGAAAAATATTAAGGGTAAGAATAAAGTGAGAATTTTGAGAAGCTCAGCTTCCTTTACAAAGGAAATTAAAGCAGGGCCTAATGAGAAAGAAGATATGAAAATGAATGTTTCCAAATTTGAGATGAAAGCAAAAAACCTATCGCATACCCATCTGAAACATCAGAAGATCTTTATTCATCCAGAAATTTCCATTAATGATGTAGGGGGAAAAAATGAGCTATAATAATGAAGTGTGCTGATGATACAAAATAGTGAGACAATTTCAATATGAGAAGGATCAAGACTAGATGACCTTCAGAACCTTAATAACAGAATGGATTAATTTTAATAACGCAACATGCAAGAAGACTGACAGCAGTACTTTCTGCTGGGGGAGAACCTCATTAGTTGGAAGTAACAGTGGATAGGAAGTGCTTATTGTGTTAGTTGAGGATCAACTCATAGATATATTCCAGCTGCAAAAAAAGTTACTAAAATCATGTGACATGCCAGGTCAGCTATTTCCATTAGATACTGCAGATAAAAACATTGGTCTCATCTCATCTGAAACAATTTATGCGATTCTGGTCACTATTATTCAGAAAAGATGAGATCACACTGCAGGAGGTACAGAGAAGGACTCAAAGAAAGATCAATAAAATGGAGAATCTATTTCATGAGAGGAGAATAAAAATGGTTCATTTAGCTTAGTGAAACAAAAGGTGAAAAGAAGTATAATTTCAGTCTGGAAACAGTAAAAGTAAGCATTAGTTTGGACAAAAGCTTTTCAAGCTGAAGTATGGTAGTGTGTGAAGAAAAACGGGTTAACTGATTATTGGATATGTTGAAACAGATATAGATATCATGTTAGACAATAAATAGTGCTATTTCTGACGCATGTAAGTGTTTCTTCACAAGGTTACAAAAGAAACTTCATGAAAATGGTAAAATGGTAGATTTGCACAAAGGGAGATGATAATGAAAATTAAATGCAAATAAAACATAAACTCCAAAAGAGGCAAGAAAATGAATCTTGTGTAGTCACATCTTCCTTAATGATACTGATGGCTTCTGTCAAGGCTGGGGCCACATTCACCTATATTCCAAATCATTGATGTAGGTCTATATATTACTCAGTAATCAACATGACCTATATGTCTGACAGCAAGAAAAAAAACAACTGAGCAGAGCCTGGTCTGTAGGTTGTCTTTGCATAAACTTTGGGGAGAAATGGAGAAAGTTTTCGCAATATCCATTTTCAGGTTGCAGAAAGGAGCAAATTAATGATGAGAGAGGACAGCACATTTGAAAATACAGCCTGGTTTATGGCTTGAGCTGTTTTTTCGGAAGAAAATCTTAAAAAATATTTTTGGAGCTATCTTAAAAGCAACGGAGTGGATATGTTCTCATTTTACATAATTTAATACAAACCACAGTGCTAATACCTGTAATTAATGGTGCCTTTCTACCTTTCCAATTGTGTTTTCTGTTTATCATTTTCCTTTGTTCGCTTCCCAGTGAATCCTCAATGGTTCTATTTTCATTGGGAGGATCTAGCAGAGTTCTAGCTATACTTTAAAAAATTATTAAGAGAAAGAAAGGATGTCCTGGAGATGGATGTGTTTTCCCATCATTGCACTCTTTTCTTCATTCCCTTCCCCATTTGACAAGATTTGGCTTTTCAATTAGGAGGATTCCACCAAAACATGTTTTTGGTTTGGTTTTGGTGGGGTTTTTTTTGGTGGTTACTTAAATTTTGTGTCTAAGAACTGAGTCTTTTTCCTGAGTATGGAAGAAAGAGATTGGGCACCAGGATAGGGCAGTTCTTGTGAACAAGCTGGGGAGGGAGAAGAGAAAGTATATTTAAAATAAAAACTGAATATCTTGCTAATAGGTAAAGGAAGAATTTATGTAGGTGTAAGGTCAGTTAAAAGAAGGGGTTTTTTTTCATGTTGATCTGCATTCTGCATTCTTGACTCTTCGTGATTTAGCTGTTTTATAACCAATTTATTACTTAGTAGTGACACCCAGCTTTTCGCTGTGATAAAGCGTAAAACTGCTTCTCAAGAACATGTTTTTCAGCAAAACATTGTTTTTTTAAAAGATATCTTGTTGAATTTTTCAGCAAATTGATATTGAAAAGCTTTGGTAAAATATAGATCCCTGTTAATAGACGGAAAAAATGGTACAACCTGCAAAAGGCAGGAGGAGGAGGTAGAGGAATGGACTTTAAGAATGAGTAGTATAAATGTTCTGTAATCCCTTACCATTCTCTGACTTATAAAGAACTACATATACTGCCTGTTACAGTAATATTGATTGCAATCAGATGATAAAATCGTTGCACAGAAGAAGAAACCACTGCAGTGAAAATGAAAAGATGGAAATTTAATGAATTCTTGATTAAAAAATGATTTCTTGGAATTAAATAAAACCTCATTCTTATAGCTGAGAGTTAGTCATGGGAATAACAAAATGCTGAACAAATATAATCAGTTTAAAATTTGTTTCAAGCTATGTATTTATCTTCAACAGCCATCCCACACTTTTCATCTACATTCCTTATGCTACAAATTTTCCTCACTCAGAGTCTTAGATTTACTTACAATTAATCCACTGGTATAGTGATGGAGATTCTTGCTGGAATACATTAACTTCCTCTGTTAAATCCCCCCTTAGGCAAACCTCTTGAAAAATATTTCCTTTGTCTAGGACACACAGTTTAGTAGCTCCTTCCTTATAGTGAGATAGCAATTCTTTTGCAGTGATTTATGCATACTATTCAAATACAAAACCTGCATTAAATTATGTACATTAAAAGATCTGAGACGTGCATGCCATTACTTAGGCACCACTGTGCAAGGGAAAATGTAGGTCTGATCCTGTTGCCGTTCAAGCCCATGCTTATAGACACAGCGAAGCATTGTGATGTGGACTTGCAATGATGTAGCAACACTGAGTAACTTCTGGCTTACAGAGACCAAACAGACTTTCAAACTCACTGATGACCATGTACACCTTTAGTATTTTTATTAATCATACAAAAAAAGTTGTGTGGCATTTCAAAAGAAGCAGGCGCAGGACTTCTGGAGGGAAGATTTCACAGCCTCTTAAATAGCCTGTTTAAATGCTTCGCAGTCTGAACTGTTTGATTGGATTCATGACACTCATCTTAAATCCCTGCTGGAAAATCATCTGATCTTTGTTCTTCCTCTAGTTGTCACGGTGGAACAATAGCCACCAAATCTTTTATGGCAGCTTACTACATTTCTGAGTGCTACTGTAATATCTCTCCTTGAGCTCTTTATTTCTCAATTTACTGCCCTATTTCTGAGCCACATAAACCTCATTCCTTCAGCTTTCCTCACAGCTGGTATTTCCTACCTTCCTTGCTGTCATATGTGTCCCTCACCCTCAGCGATGGACTGCAATTTTTATTTCTTGGAGCACAGTGTCCAGTGCCCAAACCAGTTCTGCACTTGCTGGGACTTTGCCAGAGCTAAGTGGAATGATTACTCTATGTGTCATCTACTACATTGTTGGCTCTAGTTTGTGATCTCCCCCATTGTTTTCTGCCTACACAGTCGTTTCCTATTCTATATTTAACTTTCTGCCCTCATTATATTTCTTTTTCTGAAGTGTTGTCTGGTTTGTATTTTGTCTGTTTGATTTTAAGCTGATTCTTCAAGGCCCATTTTTAGTACTATTTCCATCCTTCAAAGCACTTTGCCACTTTACCCAAGCTGATGTCACTGCCAAACTGTGTCAGTGCGCTCACATGCCATCGCCCAGGCTGTTAATGGATGTGGGGTACAAAACTGTTCCCAGGATGACGTACTGTGGGACTCCTGAGAAAGCTTCCCAGAATGACAACAAACCATCAATTACTTCACTTTGAGAACAATTTTACAAATGTTGTGCACCTACAGGGTTGCTGCTTACCTCTGGAATGCACTGACGTGGCTTACTTAGTAAAATGCTGTGTGGAACAATGTCAAAAGCTTGTCATTGTCATGATGCATCATATCTGCTATTTGCACTTATTTGCTAAAGCAATTATCCTGTCAGAGAATGAGATTAGCATCAATTGATACAATTCTTCTCATGACTAACCCATTTCAACTGGTTTTTAAGAATTATGATAGTCTTCCGGGTATTTATGAATTTTTTATTTAATAATTTGTTCCATTTCAGGGGATAAAAGGTTGACAATATAAAATGTTCTAAGTTCTCTATTCTCTCTTTTAAAAATAAGTATTGCATTTATACTTTTCTAGGGTTTGAACCTTCCTCGCTTGCTGTTATTTCTTGAAAATCATCATTAATGATTCAAACATTACTTCAGTTAGTTCTCTGAACATTCATGGTTAATTTTGTCACAGCCCTTTGTCACTAACTTAACAACCTCTAACTTTTTTCCCCCTAAGTATCGTGGGATCAAGGACTGGACTCTCTAAGCTTGTACTTGACAATCCCAATACCATTCTGCAACATGTGTGCTTAGTGTCGAAAAATTGTTGTAATCAGCCAGGCGTGTGTGCTTATGTACACCCCGCTCAGCCAACGTGTGAGTACATGATTAAATGCCCCTGAAATCGCTGGGACTTGCGACATTACTGAAGTTAATGAGACTTCACACCCGCGGCTGCTCTGCAAACAACTGCAGACTCCTCGCTTGGGGACCTGGTGTGATCCCCTGCCCTGATCTGTGTTTGAATGTCTACTTGCTGTTGGATATTGTCTCTCTCTCTGCACACCGGGATGGCTGGGAAGGGCGTGTTGGTAGGGCGGGAGCGCAGAGGTGAGCGTAGTCACGGCTGGGTGTTGCGAGGTGTTGAACTCAGGGCGTGTGCCAGCCCTGCCTCAAGCACCGAGTCTTGTCCTTGGCCGCAGGCAGATCGATCGTGTGAGCTCCACCCCAAGCAGGGAAACATGTTCAGAGGCGCCTAAAATGTGCTGATCCTGAGTACAGCAGCAATCCAGTGGCACCGGGATGTTGCTGTGACTCCGATGACAAGCCTTGCTTCTCAGCCGAACACAGCAATTCAGATGTGGCAGGACGCTGCCGTGTCTCTACCTCTTTTGTGACTGAACTGATGTGTTGATATGGGGCTGTATCACTGCGGTGGATATCCTGGTGCCATTTGGTGCCTGCAGAATGCCTCTAGATCCTCTGTTGATACCTGCATTGGCCTTTTTAAATCTGCTTTCAGAACCTCGGTGTCTGTAGTGATGCTCTGACAAAAACTGTAGTGGTTTAAATAGGGAATAGATAGAGTAAATTTAGGTGGGCTGCTAAAAGGTGAGGTTTTGCTATTTAGGGGCTTGTTTTGAGCCTTATCTGGCCAAATGTAAGAATCTGAAGTGCAGCTGTACATGCTTACATCTGAGATAGATGTCTAGGTTCCCCTTATAAGCAAGGAGAGTGGCCAATTTATCTTGGCCTGAGATAGTTGTCAAAAATAGGTCTAAAAGTGCCTTTTTTCCCCCGCTTTTGATTCTGAGGGAATCTAGAAAGTCAGTTCAGCTGTCTACCTGACATTGCAGTTGCCTCTGTCTGATGAGACAAATCTCAGGCTCATTCAGGTAAACTTTGCAGATTATGTGTAGCCATACCTTCAAAGATACATTCCAAATACAGTAAATAATGAAAGTATCAGTTCATATCCGTGCACACTTTTTTCCCTCCCCTCTTTTCCCTTCCCCACTCTTTCCTCTGCATTCAATTTTATTCTGTTAGACTTTAATTTGCTAGACTGATGAATCACTTTCTCCATGGTTAGCGCTTGCTCATTCCTCATTTGTAGCTGGTACTGATCACAACTTTGTATGTAGGATTTGGTTGAGTGGGAGGGAAAGCATGTGCATAGGATTCATATTTCTTCTTGGAAACACGTGCTAGACCACCACCCAGACAGATACTTGTGACCCAGTACTGGTTCACAGACAGCAGGATGAATAACTCCAACATAAACTGATGGTAATCACAGAGGACCCTTTTGTACACCCCAGGAAACTGAACCCATCACTCACTACATTCCCTGTCCTGCCTGTTTGCACCAAGCAATTCTGCAAGTGGCGCTCTGAAGAATACTAATCATTTGTTTGTGAGTACTAATTCATGATTTGCTTAATATGGCTTTTTAAAGCATACTGCTAAGGATGTCATTCTGAAAAAGTTCCCAAGAATGTTTCTTCCTCTGTTTTCACTGCACATTAAAGCAGCATTGGTGGAAGACCTAAAGCAAACAGCCAGGAAACTGTCAAAACACAAAGGTATTGGCACTGAGCTTTACTTTTCCCTGTCAGAGCAAGCTGATTTCACACACATGACCCTTAAACGAATAAATCAATGTTAAACTTGTGACCTTATTTGCTGTAATGAATCACTTGTATTGCCATGTTCTGCAGCATATCAAACGGCAGCAAATCTGGTTTCACTGGCCAGTGCTCTCTGCCTGGTTCAGTGCTGCAGTGAAGCTCTGTTTAAATTAAAAATGTATGTTTCATCTTGACAAGGCATATCAAGTGTTAACATTTGTTCCCTAGTCATACTTTGCTTGGTAGTATTTGGTCCTAGCCAGTAGAAGTAGCAAAGCTCTACTATCTCTGAATTTCCCACCTAATATTTAGATACGGCTTTTTAAATGTTTTTTAAAAAACCTACCAAAACAACTGTAAAGGATATTAGCAGAAAAAAAAAAAATACAGTCAATTAACAAGTGGTGACTTTGAAATGTTTTTATTAGCTTGATAGCCAAAAGGTCTGACTGCCTTCTTAGTGCATATAGTGCACTCTCAGACATCAACATCGCGAAGCTGGAGCTGAATGTTTGCTTTAAGGATTTTGCGTGTCACTTGCCAGCATGATTTTCTGCCAGGCTGTGAGTACCTGCCTCTACCAAAGACTCTACAAGCTGAAGGATCTCAATACATATTTCTATGAATTCAAACCCAATATTGTTAAGTGCATTTTGTGTTAGTCTGTGGACTTCTCTATGCCTATCAGACTCTAGGTCCTGGTGAAGTTACTCCTACCTGTGAATAACTCTGGGAAGGTGACTATGTTCCTGAAAGTCTGCTGCACTTGCAGCACCATCCTTTCAAAGGATGCAGAGCATTCCCTTCTCAGTATCAAGCAAGCAGAGTGTTGGCCTGTAGTTGTTACACTGTCTAGGAGCCCCCATCATGGATAAAAATAATTTGCATAAAAGGATAGCCTTTGCTTCAGAGAATTTTCAAGCTAAATACCCACTAAAACAAGAGGTTACAAAGAGCACAGACAAAGAGAAAGAATCTAGGAGGCAATCAGCAGATAAAATCAATCCTCACTTTCCTCCCCTTTCTAACCTCCTGGATATGACTGTGGGAAGTTACAGAGAACTGCTTACAGCATGTCCCTCAGATTGTCTAACTGCAAAAGAAAAATAATGATTATATCCATTCCAGCATATTAGACAAAATATTACAGATGCTTTGGACTGGATTCATCTAGTCCATTGTGAATATCTTAAAAAACGGATATGACTATCTAAGCCAGCTTTCTTGACCTGTGTATAAGCAGTGGAGAGAAACAAGCAGTTGTAGGGCATCATCCATTTTATTCTAAGGCGAGAGCTAAGACAGAGTAGTTGAATGGCACCCTGAAAATGCCTGTGTCTTTCAACTGACTGCTAGAGCAACCAGCATGGACATTGGCCATATGTACTGCAGATGCCTAAAGTTGAGGGGATTTGAATCCCACTGTGGTAGCTTTTTTCCTTCCGTGCACTTGTGCAAGGGTAAAATATCAATAATCTATACTTCTTGACAGCTTACTACTGAAGTGCACACAGAATGTTGCATGAACAAAGTAATTCCTGAGTGTTGAAGCAGGGAGTGATCCCCTGAAGCATTTCCTACTGTATTTCTCATGTCTGAAAAGAGGACACACACACCATCTAGACCATCTGAACAGGAGATTTTGTTCAGTCATTTCTCAGCTTTTTCATTTTGTATTCTAAACTTACCTTAAGAAATAGTGCGGATCACAAAATAATATAAAATAGCAGCTTTTAATTTTTTTACTGGTTTTCAGACTGCCTTCCCTGACTTTTCCCTCCTCCCAAATATACAGATTAGACCTTTATAGTCTACTTAGATAGACATTTAGCCTAAATTTGAGATGTAAATTTAATGGATTGCTGGCCCCTGAGGACAGCCATGTAATATTGCTGGCAGCACATGGCTACTGTTCTGCCATGTGGGGATGGCTAAATTTCAACAACGTGGGAAATCAACTCTAAATATCCAGCTTTCAAAGCACTGTAAGATCTATTTTGAAGTGTTATTATGTAAATGTAAGCCCTTTTTATTTCTGATAGACAACTGTACGGAGGTGGGCAACACTGGCCTGCTTTACTTTCCAACATGGCATTAATTATAACGCTCTAGCCCATTTTCCATGTGCTGAGTCACACCAATAGCCAAATACCATGTCTAATTTCCTTTATTAGTTGCTCTGATAGTCTCTGGCAAATGTGAAACAAATGCTGTTCACAGTTCCTCCAAAGGGCAGGCGGCTCCATGAAGGGATTGCTTAGACATAATCAGACCACTGTGAGTGTGGGAAATGACCTGCTGCCCTAAGGCCTCATCTGAAAATTTTGGTGAAGCCCACAACATCAGCTTGACATCTGATGTCTTATGAAAAATGCCGAAGTGGATTGGACAGAAGGAGTTTAGGGGAATGACTTTAGTCCCCCAAAGCCAGTATGAGATGGTGAGCTCTCAAGGGCAGGGGACCATTAACTGCTTGTTCTCTGTGTGGGTTTCTTAGGTGCTGCTGCAATATGGAACCTAAGTATGGTGACTTTTTTATTCAGCCAGATTACCTGGCAGCCAGTTTTCTCTGTGCAGTGACAGTAGAGAGGGTAACAGCAACCTGGTAATGATCCTCTTGGTAATGTGATAGCAATATTTTGTTTTCTTTAGAAACCTTTTTCCAGCTAAGTTTCTATGTCAGTGCTTTTTTTTTTTTTAATTATCAGCACTGTAGGCTACTTCTTGCTTGCTGCAATTTGATTGGAATTTGAGGAACCTGAGCATTTTTTCTGCTTTTGTTTGTAAAAGGCAAGAAATGCAGTTCTATGAAATGTGAAAGTAATTAATAATAGAAACCTCTACTAATAGAAGAGGTGATACAGTGAGCATATGAAAGCATTCTGATTTGGGGCTAGAAAAGAATAATAGCTAATTTTCTGAACAATTATTACTATATAAGATAATGAGAGTTGCTGAAATAGCTAGTTGTATAAATGAGACATCCTGCATTATTGATCAGGCTTCTTTGTTTTAGCTGCACTGTAGGTATGCATTTCACTTTTACATGGCTATTTATCAAGTCTAAACCTCACATGCAATGATCCACTCATATATTTTGGGTTGTGTGGGTGTGTGTTTTGTGGGTTTTTTTTTCAAGAAAAAGGGATAAACATTGAAATACGTTTAAAGTAAGGCAGCATTATCCATCTCTCATGGGCTACCCTTATGGGGCTACCCTTGTGGTGCAGGAACATATGCATTGACATAATCAGTTTGATCAGTAGTCTATGTAGTCCGGTGGTTTACCTCTGATAATAAATTAATTAATAATAATTACTGTTTCAGGAGTCTAACAAACCTGGTTATTCAACTCAGCAGTGTTACACATCACAGGAACGGACCTTCCTGATCTTGTGATCTCGTTTAGTCATCATATGAGGTGTAGTTACTTTTTTTTAGTAAAAGTAGAGAAAAAGAATATTGAAATGCAATCTCTAAAGCCCTTGAATTTAAACCTACATGTTAATGACATTTTGTTTGCTGTCCCACAATGCTATGAGAATTGTAATATTATTTATTCTAAATTTGCGCAAAGGAATTGGATTTCAAATAAACCTATTCATAAAAGAAGCATGAAAACAGAGTGAAACAGGAGTCATCATCCTATTAGTACTGTAAGTTGCCTAATAACAAGCAATGATTAAACATTTTGACCTTGAAAATTTCAGTAAGAAAGGGGAAAAAATATATCTATTCCTCATGATCTTTCTGATTTTCTTCAGTGGCACAGTTTTCACTTAGCTTGCATGAAGTAATGTTTATTGCACATATTTCTGAAGTGCTGTAGTCTGTAATATTAATCCATTAAAAACCAGAAAAAAATATGTATTCGTGAACCCGCTTTACACTACGGTTTTAGAATAGGAGAGGCTTTTCAGTCAATTATTTATGTGCAATAAGTACTGAAAGACTTATTATCTCAGAATAATCAATGTTTGGCTGAAGCTTGAGAACACTAATAGCTAATCTTAAAAGTCTTGATCCAGTGTCATTTGAAATAATGGCAGAACTCCCATCAATTTTAAACAAAGGAGGCTGAGGCCAAGCAGTATTGCTTTGAGAGATAATTTTAGATAATCAGTTGAAAGCATCTGTAAAAGAACAGAAAATTTGACTTTCACTCTCTGCATAATACAGTATGAAGAATTTTAGCGAAGAAGAGCTCCTAATGGTATGTATCTGTATTTTCTGTTGCCTTGGGGGGCCTTTTTTACATATATATATATGCACTGAGCTGGTGTTACTGTCTCTGGGAGTAAACAGATGGCAGCTGAAAAAAATTAGGACCAAACTGAGAAGGAGTAGGGAGACTCAGTAAAATACTGAAATACCTGCCTATCTTTTTATTTAACACTCAAGTTACTTCTTTTGTTCCTTGAATCCCCAGCAAGTTTTTTCTCTCCAGGAAATGCTTTCACTCATTCTGGTTGTTCTCTCTTTTCAGCAACCCTGACAATTTGCTTAGGTCAGTGCAGAGCGACCTGTGGTATGTGGGAGCCTCTCTCCTCCAACATCTGGAAGATAACATAAGAAATGAAGGAAGTGACACCCAAAATGCAAAAGATAGTGCCAGTGCTTCAGGATGCCTTCTGGTGCAGGGTCTGGTGCAGGCTTGCACTTGTGGGCTGTGTCAGCCTGTAGGGCAGGGCTGGACAAAGATATCAAGGAGGTATTTAAAGATTGCAAGGGAGAAGGAAAGAGGAGTTTCTGGCATTTGGTGAGCATTGCATTCTTTCAGATGGAGGACTGCTCTTTTCTAATTTTGCACAAATGATGAAGGGTGGATTTTGGCTGCATTTGGAGGAAGTTCTGAAATGTAATTTAATTATTATTGAAAAAAAATTCTCCAAAACACAACCTGCTTGTCCATCCAAGCCAAAAATGCTATCAAAACTTCATTTTAAAGGTTTTTTCTTCTCATTTGCTTGTCTGCAGGGATTAGGAAGATCAATAAAGAAGGCAGGGATGAACACAGCAGTAATTAAAAAACAAAAGTTAGATGTGCTCTCTACAGTCTTTTCCGCTGGGGTATGGTATAGTAAACCTTGTTACCCTTATTAAAAGTAGGCAGATTCTGTTTAATAGTGCTAATATGTAACCACACTTGGAGGGTGTGTTCCTGTTTATTGATAGAGTGGACTTATTTTTGAACCGAAGCATTTGTTTTCTGAAGCAAGAGAGCTCTTCTGCAGTCTTTTACAGACAGTGCTGGGTGTCAGTGCTGAGTGGCAAAGTAGAAAAGCTTTCCTCTAGCAAGGAAGAGGCAGCATCAGGAAGCAGCCTGCAGATAAGCAGATATCGCTAAGTAGGGAAGTAGGACAGATACCCTGAGACAGCATCTGGCACAGCAAGGAAAGAGACATGAACTCTCCTTCCCAGAGAAAGCCAGAGAAGGAGCTGTAGGGACCCAGCTCCTAGAAAAGAGCCAGAAGTTCTGAAACTCCGTAATATTTAGGTTCTGAGCTCACACTGCTTTCAGCCATAACAAGTGCTATATTTAGTGTCACATATGTTCCTTAATAGAGTCTCAGTCCAATTTAGGAACATGCTGGCCTCGAAGAAACTTCAAAATTTTAGCAATTTGTTGCATTTTTCCAACACAGAATGGCAAAATACTGATCTTGGCAAAGCGTATTCGATGGTCCAGTTTGGCATACATATTTACCTATATTTTCATCCATATGCTTGTATAGACCATGAAATCATGATATCAGTGTGGCAAAAATACCTCTGAGAGTATCGCTAAGTGATTTAATCAACTAGAGGGTGCCCTGTCCCCTTCCAAAACAGTGAGGCACATTCTCTCATTTCTCATTCAGTCACACATTAAGACAGATTTGACCAAGTATTTTTAGTTGGAGATTTGGAGCGGCTAAAGTAAGAAATCCTCTTAATAAATACAGGAGCTTTTTTTAAACTATCTTTTATACCGGTGTAATTCCATTGACTTCACAAGATTTATTCCTAATACATTCTGATAGGGAAAGAGTACTAGGTTGTGGGCACTTACTTTTCTTTTTTGCTGTGGGGATAATGTTGTCACTGTGCTTGAATCCTTCTAATGAAATAAACATTTTGCGTAGCTTTTGCTTTTTACTAGTAGATGATTTGCTACAATACGTAGATAAGTAAGTATTAAATATACAATACGAAGTTTACTTATTTTCCTGATTTTGAAGACAGTTTTCTAGCTTTTGTGAAGCATTACAAGTCATCCTGGCTTTCCCATTGAACTGCAAGCTGAGGTGAGTATGAAATGGGCAGGACAGAGGCACTCTATAAACTTCAGCAATTTTCATCAATTTGCTTTGAATGACAAGAAATATTAAGCTTCTGTCTTCCAGGGAAGCACTTCTCAATAAACTATATTTACCAATATCTCTCAAATTTCAGCTGTATGCTTTTGTTATTAAATGAAGCAAAAATTATAGGGAGAGAGACTTTTTTTTTTAATTTATCTTTTATTAGACCAGCACACGTTGAAAAAAACCAGACAAGCTTACAGGTGCAGAAATCCGTCTTCAGTTGTGAAACAGAAGCCAATTTCAAGCCAATTGTAGGCTGGGGACAATTGTCTTGAGTTTAACTTTGTTACAGTGATGAGCTGAACAAATGGAAGAGAAAAAGGTATCTGACACCTTGAAGCAGATGAGGTTGTTAGCGAAGGCAGAGGTGATAAAGGTTGCGATAAATGTGTCTGAAATAGCAAATGGAGTCTGGAGGTGTTGCTGTTATTAAAAAGAGAGTCAGGGCAAGGGAGAAAAAAACTGAACAGCAGAAATCTACAGAGGTGCAATTCACCAAATCCAACTATACAATAAACATTTTGTAAGAGACTGATTGTTTTGCAAATAAAAGCCTCATTTCCATAGGAACACGAGAAGCTGCAGGGGGTCTCCTTCAATATCCCAACTTCATCAATGTGTGACACAAAGGAGGTGCTTAAAAGGTAATTTTAAGCCTTTGGATGTTTAGGAATTTTTTGAAGCTATAAAACATTTGTAAATCTCTCTGGGTAGGACAGCGAACAGTCTAAGGTAGCTATCCTGCGCTCTCAATGATAAAAAACAGGCACATGGTAAAAGTGGCATAATCTTGTACTGAAATAGATGTTTAGGGCTATTTCTCTCCATTGTCAGTAAGGGCAATCCAGAGTGAGTAACTAGGGTTTAGGCAGTTAACTTCTGACATCTGAAGTGAACCTCCCTCAAGTCTCCAGAACTTGCAAACAGAACAGGGTCTTGACCACCAACCCAAGGCTGTCTGCATTGCTGGGGGCTGTTCCCAAGAGGCATTTGAATGTTGGCTTCCCCTTTGAGAAGAGGAAGGGAAATGTGGAATGGATGCAAGCCCTAATGAACTGCTTGGCCTCAGTGCCAGAAGGCAGAGTAAGACCTGTCTTATTTAGCCAGCATCAGCACAGACTCTGTCACTTGAAATTGAGGACTTACAAGTCTCTAAGCCTTGAAAGCTGCATTCTGATGCAGTTTTCAGAATTGCCTCCATTGCATGAGCTTTATTCTAAAAACAAGATAAGATCCTGCCAGAAATCTTACCTTTATAAAGGTGATCCTTCTATATTTCTGTGCTTTTCCATGCATTCATTTTCTGGGCGCTGAATTCAAATGGAGGATTCACAAACTAACATTTCTTCTAAATGTTTGTATCGAGCACTGTTGCTCTTTATTTTGTATTCCCTGCTAAAACAATGCCATTTCTATAGCAGTGTTTTATGATGGTTTTTTTTTAAAAATAATTGTCGGGGTTTGACGCTGTGTTTTCGTCGCTGGCTACGTGGGCCCCTGGCAGCCTCCGCCAGGATGGGCCCCGGCCGCCGCCTCACCACCCCTCAGGAGAAGAAAAGGGAACTTCCCGCGGTTTTTCCTTTCTTAAATATGTCATCACAGAGGCGTAACCAGCCTGTCTAATTGGGCCAGCCAATGTGTCCATCGTCAGAGCTTTCAGAGAGTGGCTCTGCTGGACATAGTAGAAGTTTCAGGGAGCTTCTCTCTCAGAAGCAGCCTCCTTGTCTTTTTCCGTCCGCACTAGAAGTCCAGGCTGTGTTAAACTTACACAATAATATTCCCCAGTTTAAAAAGAAGTGTTATAAAACATTAGTAATTTGTTCTTTTTTTTTTTGAAAATGAGCTTCTGTTCACTGAAAACTGCAGCAAAAAAATGGATGTTCAGTGTTTGAGTTCCCCAGGAAACTCATACGGCACTGACTTTGTGCTCTCAGTCTGACCTTTCTTTCATTATGTAAAACAAAAAATAATCCTTATGAAAGTCAGGTTGAAGATAAGATCAGTGTGGTGGGCTGGTAATTACATAAAGTGATTTTCAGTCATTAGAGAAAATGTACAGTTGATCCAATGGCTTAGGTGTGGGTGAGGAATATGATCTAGCTTTTAGTGGTATAAAAGAAAGATGCAACTTTTTCATATATCAGTTTTGGGAACTTACATCCAAGCATCAAGGACAGCTCATCTTCAAACACCATCTTGCAGTTTCTCTGATTTGTTCTTGTCGAACAAGGAAGGTAATATATTTTTATTTTTTCAGTACTGTTACAGAGGAACAATTGCATAAGTTTTGACATTCTCTTTCCCTTCTTTCAAAAAGTTTTCTTCTCCTTCCATTCTGTTGAAGTTTTTGCTTTGAACATTGACTTAAAAGTTGCTTTGGGACTAAAACATCAGCGCTTAGAGTTAAGCTAACTTTGTAAGTAAGAGAAAATGAGGCTCTAGAAATAGATTGCAGCTAAACATTGATAATTTTTGACTTCTGATTGGATCCCAAACATCTTACTTAGTAACTTTGTGTTTTTCTCCTTCTCAATGGTGGCAATTGTTGTCAAATATCAAACATTACACAGCCTGTGGTATTAGCACATTTCTTAGAGTCTTTAACACAAAAAGACAAGATATTGTAAATAATGAGGTGAGATTTTACCTTCTGGGAAAGATTTAAAATTACCATCTTTCCAAAGAGCTCCTGAAATTCAGGCATTATATATTGTTCCAGTAGCTTAAGAAAGATAGTATTTAATAGAACAAAGTAGAAGCTTCCTTGGATTTGATGGTGAGATGAAATGAGTGGTGAGAATATTAACTGGGTTAACAGCATGGGCACAGTCAGAAAATTCAGGTAAGACCATCAGACAAAACAGCTGTTGCCCTGGAAAAGAAGAGAAGATCACATATGTGGTTTATTGACAGGTCCCTTTGGTGGTTTTGGTATGAGCCCGACAATCTGACTCAATAGAGGAAGTGCAAAACTGCAATTTCAATTCCCCTTTTGGTTAATGTAATGTAAAAAACTTTCCTCTGGGATTCCCTCGAGCCCTTACAATGTACCAAATTACAGCATTATGTCTTCTTGGAAAAATTAGGATGAAGGATGCCACAGTGCCTTCAGCAAAAAACACGAAACACAGGGTGATCTGTCTAGGGTTGTGGTGTTATTCCTGTGGCTGGCTTCTTTTATTGGAGCTGTTGAAGCATTTAGGCTATCAAAAGGCTCGGGATGATGTAGAAACAGATCATTTGGAAAAGTCTGTCTGTCTTCTGCTGCATGAGAGTCTCCAGCTGACTTCTTGCACTCTGGGGAATGTTCCCTTGGATGGAGCAGGGCTTAAAAATAAACTGTGGAATTGTGTTCCAGTGCAGGCAAGTCTGCCACCAGTCACACCCCCTCTAAGGGATTGGAAAGAGGATGTGCAGAAGAAAACCTTTATAAAAGCACTTTATTTTCTGGAGGGAGGGATCCAGCCAGTCCACTCAGTGTGGCTTCGTAGATGCTGTTGAGCTCAGTTCAGTTCCCAAAATGTTTGGCAGGACCATAAGAGGTCGTGGATCTGAACAGTGTGAAGGACCACCTTTCTCCTGCAGACACAGCCTTACTCTTGTTGAAGGAACAGGTCACAGAAGGCTGGCAGCTGCTTCTCAGAAACCTGACAGCCATGTTCAATGCTTCCAAAGCTTTCAGTAAAAGTCCAAGCAGAGACGGATTACCACAGGTTGCATACAGCCTGTATGCATACCTACATGTATACACTGAACTGGCTTTTGGATAGCTCTTCTAAATGCTTATTTCCAGTGCTTCCAAAATCGTTGACATTGTTTTTTCTTCCTGATTGTTATTGGCTGCTTTTAATTCCTTTATCCTCTGTTTTCTGCCAGCGTGAACTAACTCACTGGGCGGGTGGGAGGGAGGAGGTGAAGTTACTTATACCCAGCACCCAGCCTTGCCACCTGGTAACTGCCACCTTATCAGCCTCTTAGCCATTCTGCTCAGTTTGGCTTCAGATCATTCTCTTTCTTCTATTTCTTTTTCTGTCTTAATTAGGAAGATGCTTGTTTTCACTGCCTTCATTCATTGCACTGGAAAGCATTGCATATCAGTCTTGCTCATAAACTTTCTTTTCACTTTAGTAACCGCTGTCAGGCAGGGGCCATGTTCTTTTCATCCTGCCTTTGGTCTCAGCCTTCAAAAATGTGTGTACTTGTGTTTCCAAACAGATCATGGATTGCTACGGGAAGTATGCAGCTGTCACGTTGACCATTTTTTCTGTATTTCTACATCTTCTTCATACTTTCCCAGATGAAGAGTTTCTCATGCAGGGTAAGCTGCTTTCAGCATTCAGAAATAGAATTACTATAAAGACTATTAATTAAATTTTCACGTTTTATAAATGTGGTCATATATTTTATCATTCAGTTGCATTTATTGACAATGAGGGTATAATAAACCAAGATAATTTCGTTATGAGCATGCTTCCTATTTCTTCCCTAAACTTAATTTCTCCAGGCCAAGGATGTCCCAGATGATCATGTCCTCAAGTTGTTGTGGCTAACCTTAATCCTTGAAACACTATTGAATAGAAACGTTTGGTTTCTTGTACTCCTGCGATCTAAATGACAACATAACATTAGGAACAGCAGAACAACAGCTTCTCATAAAGTGCAGAATATTTTTCCTCTGTAGAGCCCAGAATATGGTATGCTGATGGTATAGCATTCTATGAAAGACACATGTTAGGTTTTAAGGGTATTTTGGAGGTTGCAGGGTTTTTTGTTTAGCCTCAAATAAAATATAGAAAAATGCGATCTACAAAAATCTTGGTATCATCAAACATTTTAAAAACTCTCAATAACATCTTACCTGAAAATAAGCAATGTTTAAGAAGCACTACAAATCCTACTGGTGCTTTTAACTATGTACAGCTAGTGGGAAGTTTTCTAGGGATAGCTAGTGCTGTAGACATAGAAACAAACCTTCACAATTATCAACAAAATTGAAAAGAAAACCAGAAGAGATATAGTAGTGCTTGTGGTTTACCTAGAAAGCCACAGCTTAGTTTTACAGCTGGTGCATGTTGCAGAGTTGAAAAAACCTAAAGAGGAGAGCTTTGGTGGCTGTGCTTTTCTGTTCTGCAGACATCAAGCAGCAGAATGTGGCTTGTGCTTCCTCTTATGGCCTTTACTTTCCCTTTCTTTTTGAAAATGAAAATACAGCTGGAAATCAAGTAAAATTTTCTTCCTTATATTTTTATGGCAGGTTGTCCAGAGTGTAAGCTAGGGGAAAACAGATTCTTTTCCAAGCCAGGAGCACCAATTTACCAGTGCACTGGGTGCTGTTTCTCCCGTGCCTATCCCACTCCAGTGAGGTCCAAGAAGACTATGCTTGTTCCAAAAGACATTACGTCAGAAGCAACGTGCTGCGTAGCAAAGGCTTTTACCAAGGTGAGGGTGAGAACGAGATCTGCTTAAGCTTCTTTTAGGATGCAATATTAAGCTGAAGCAGTGAATAATGAAGAATACGGTTTTCCTGGAGGACACTGGAGAACAATATGAGGGGAGAATCCTTGGCATTTATATCCTTTGTGCCTTGGTTCTTTCTTTTTTCTAAAGGGGAAATTAAAGCATCAACAAGTAGCAAGTCTGATATTCAGCTGGGATGAGGAAATCGGTGCAGTGCCACTGAATTCTATGAAACTGCTTTGTCTCATGACACCTGCAGCTCTGGTGGTGGTCTTGTCCCAGTATTTTCAGCTCTCCTGGATGTGCACCCTCCCCTTAAATGCTATGCAGTGTGTATTTGATTTTAATAAGTCAATTGCCTTGTTTCTTTCCTGCATAGACAGGAGTTCCCTGGGAAGGTGTCTGGTCAGTACTATCAATTACATATATGGGAATGAGGGACCAGAACCATCTGTGCTCGTTAGATTAATTGGCATTGTGTTTTAATAGTATAACGAAGAGGGAACTATAAACGTGTGCAAGTACTGTGAGCACTTAACACTCATCTGGAAGGTTCTTTTAAAGAGAGATTCTTCTAAATCTGATTATTTTGGGAATGATTCTGCTGCAAGTGAAGAAACTTCAAGTTTTATGTAATAAATGTTGAACTAGTTGAAACAAGCTAAGGTATCTATCCTAAGGTGACCTGAATCAGGCTTATTAAATGTGCCAACCAGAGGTTCAGCTGAGTTACTCGCTCACAGATTTGGTGCATTTGAAATACCTCAGGCTACTGAAGTCATATGCGTATGGCTGGCAGACACAGAACCCATGAAAGAGCTTCTGGAGTGACAGCTGGAGGCTTGGTGAGATCCCCTCTGGCCCCTCGAATGGCAGTTGACAGCTCAGTGGGTGCAGCTGCAGAGAGCACTGGGGCTCCACTGGCTGTGATGAAAGCCAGATACCTGACTTTAAACTATGCTGAACCCATCCTGGCTCTTCACCTGATGAGAACATAGATCTCATTCTACATTGACAATGCTATACTTGCCCGGAGGCAGCAGCTAGAATTTGGTTGAGATTAAATATAAAGGTGACTCATTGTGTTTGTGCCTTTGTTTTTGTAATTCCCATGTGACGTATTTTAAGGACATTTTCTGATTTTCCATAGATTGGTTGCTTGACACTTTTGGAGAATGAGACACTTTAAGAGGTGTCCAAATTAAAGAACAGCAAATTATGTCACTATGCATGTCACTACTGAAAACCTTCACATTACAGCTCCAAAAAGAGTGATGATGCAGCTTCATAGGTTGGTGTTGAGGTCATTCTAGTACACGTACCCCAAAGGGCCTGTGTACTTTGTGATTAAGAAGAAGTTTTCAGACATATTTTACTTGACAATGCTGTTTTTACTGTGCAGCTAATCCTAATTATTTGTTATATGTGTGTGTTTTCCTTTTTTAAGATTACCCTTAAGGACAATGTGAAGATAGAGAACCATACAGATTGTCACTGCAGTACCTGCTACTACCATAAATCCTAAAGCCTGTCCCTTTGTTAATGATCAAGGACAACGGTGAATGGAACATTTGTTTTTCAGCTTTTATAGCACCACAGTGTAAAACCTTATGTTTTCTGGTAAAGACGCTGGGTAGACCTTTGGATAAGATAGATGGCTATTTTATTTCCTCTTTGCTTCTTCATGCATTTAAGTAAGTTTAATTCTTTCCATTAGGGATAAAATACAGCACTTGCATGACCAAACGCTTGATCTATTTTTAAAAAAACCTGTCAGTTAAATCATCAATGTTATTGGGAAAAAATGGTGATCTATTAGCTTAAGAGACAAATAAAGATTCTGATGCAATTAAAATTTCTAGGGGTTTTTTTATGGGAGAGAGAGGGAAGAAGGAAGGGACGGATGGGAAACTGAACAGAACAAGAATTATTTTTCCCTTACTCACTTAGTGATTAGATTTTTTGAAGATGCAACATATTGTTTCTTCTGCTTCTCTTCCATTTTTATTTTACCTAATGGGCAGAAAGTATAAAAGTATATAATCTATGCACAGTACTCTGTCTTTCTGCGCCATCTTTTAATTTTTCTCTGAATTTAATCTCATTTAAGATAGGCAAATTATGCAAAATCAAACATTATAAAAAATTTTTGTACATTTTCATGTAACAATGGTGGAATAGAGTAGTCATACAACAGTATTAGCATGTTTAAGCTGCTTACCTTTTGCTTGTCTTCAGCAAGGCATAGGGCTTTAGTAATTTCCAAACGCCTTATGCTAGACCCAGGTATACAAATGGAAAAAGTTGGGAATGTGTTAGGTGAGAAGAGGACCACAGAATATGTAGTCAACCTCTGACATTAGTATCAAAAACTTGTTCAGTTGTAGTGGGTTGCATCGGGGTCTCTGGAGGAACTGCTTGCAGGTCTGAAGCCTGCGCATGGGAACTGAAGTGAATGAATTCCCTTGCTCCTCATCCTAATTTTTGGGGTGAGAACTTGATCCTTGCTACAGTCACTGACTGCAAGAGTTTAAATGTGCTGACTCAAAAAGCCTCAGATATATTTGTGAGGGATTTCCCTGCAGTAGAAGCTGTGAGGGTAGCAGCAAGGGATTCCAATGGGGATAGGGAGGACTTCCTGGAGTGAGGCTGCGAGGGTGGCTGGTCTGTCCCGGGCCATGGCCGTGGCTGACACCTGTGCCGATGCCAAATGACTGAAGTAGTTCAGACGGGCCCCCAGACCTAAGTTGTGATGGGGCACTTGAGGAGCTGAAGATCAGCTTCTAATGATCGTTTAAATCCACCAAGCACCCACCCTTCTGTCTCCTGGAGTGGAAATTCAGTGCTATTTTCTAAGAATACAATCATGGGGCTTTGTGGAAAAGACTTTTCGTATGTAGGGGAGATGAGGTTCTTAGGGAAGCCTTATTCAGCGTATGTTCAGTAAACCTTACTAGCCTGATCTCCACGCCTTAACTCTCTCTTATGTCCTGGCTTCACCGTGCCGTTTCGGGGAGATGTTTTGCCTGACTTGGTCTTGAAAAAAACCAAATCTGCCAAGGAGATGGATCTCGTTGCTTCACTATTCTTACTGTGCTGGAAAATTTCAATATTCTGGAAAGCTTTTCCCTTAATGTTTTATTTAAGTCTCATTTGCTTCCACGTTACTTTTGGTCAGAGGAGAGAAAGTTCACTAGGGTGGTCTTTAGGATTAGTTTAGGAACACCAGCAGCACAGGTTTTCGGGATGGGAAGTCTAATTTCTCATTCCAGATCATCACTCAAAACATTATGGGAATACATGTCAAGCAGCTGCTGTAGCTGACTCACAATTCCAAGCTGCTGTACAATTTTATTAAACGTGATTGGTGTGGCTACTTTTGCAGGAAAGACAGGTCCTAACTGGGATTTCTGGGCAATGAGAGAGGAGTGATTTGAAGCTGCAGCATGATTACCTTCGAGAATGGGAACGGTACTGAATTTTCTCATAACTTTGACAGTACTGAAAGGGAGAGCAGGGAAACACGTTCCCTGAAGTTCGCTTGCAGGAGTGATGTGCCTTTTTGTGTTGCCAGCCTTCTTGGATGACGTCTTACTCCAGTGATCTCCTCCAGCAGTATCGAGTACTACGCTTGTGCTGCCCACCATAGCAGCAGAATAAACTTTTGTTTGCAGCTTCTAAATCAACTTCCATGTTTCGCGTTGTAAAACCATAGAAAGACCAATTAGAGTGAAACCCATGCTTTAAAAAAAAAAAAAAAAAAAAAAAAAAAAAAAAAAAAAAAAAAAAAAAAAAAAAAAAAGATGCTCTAGCCCTGTGTCCTGCTAGGATGCCTGGCGTTTTTTCAGCAGCTTTTCCTCTCTTGCTTGTACCAAGCCTCTCAGTCGTGAACTCCTCAGCTCATGGATCCCCCTCCCCCCTCAGGCGACCTCAGGCACCAAGAGCTTGCAAAGTGTGTATTGTGAGGCTGTGTGGAATGGGGCAGCATCCGCCTCTTTAAGTTACCTGGCTCTAACTTTTCAGTTTAGAAACAGCAACACATAACAAGGAAAGGGATAGGGTAGGCGCAGATACACAAACTTATCAGCAGGTGGTAAAGGAAACAAGAAGACAGATCAGTTTTCTTCAGCCACTGGTTGATGGGCCATTAGGGATGGCCCTCGGGCACCGCGGTGGGGGGGCATCCTGAGCTTCCTAAGCGGTGGGAAGGGCATCCTGGGCTCCCTAAGCGGTGGGAAAGGGGAATGAGGCTGCTCTCGGTGCCATGGGTGCTTGGGGACTGGGCAAAACTTTGTATCCCATGTGTGAGTGCTGCAAGGCCTAAGTGCTAGCAGTTGCAGAAGGGACCCATAGATCTTGGTGACAGCAACTAGAAAGATCAATATGCCAGAGACCAGTATGATAAGGTCAGGGCAGACCTTATCAATCTCTACAACTACCTAAATGGAGGTTGTAGCCAGGTGGGGGTCCGTCTCTTTTACCAAGTAACAGGTGATAGGCCTCAAGTTGCAGCAGGGGAGGTTTAGATTGAATAGAAGGAAACATTTTTTCACAGAAAGGGTTGTTAAGTGCTGGAACAGGCTGCCCAGAGAGTGGTGGAGCCACCAACCCTGGAGGTATTTAAAAGATGTGTAAATGTGGCACTTAGGGCCATAATTAACTAGTGGACTTGACAGGGCTGGGTTAATGGTTAAATTAGATTATCTTAAAGGTCTTTTCCATCTGATATGATTCTGTCATTCTAAAAGAGAACACTCATCATCTGGGATGAAATTCTTTTCTTCTAGACACAAGGGTTGTCCCAGTTGGAGGGACAGTGGATAGGTCAAGTTGTCAGCAACTGGAGGGACCAGGGTGTATATTTATGTGGGAGAGGTCTAAATATTAGCACTTGTAAATACCGAAGTGTGCCTATTTTTCCCACAGTTAATTTGATCCTGTATGCACGGGTATGTGTAATTGTATGATAAATTTTAAGCTGGACTAATTGATGAGCAGGAAGAAGTCTGAATCTGGAAGAACTCAGGGTCTGAGGTCATGCTGAGTAAGGGGAGACAGGATCTGGGCATGGGTGGACAGAGAAGCTGTGCTAATATTCAAGGAATCCATGATTGTGAAGAGGCTTGTGAGACAAATGTGTGGTCCACACATTTTGTTGCTAGAAAACTTCAAGCTGGATTGTCTGGAGAGTAGGAGACCCACTTACTGGGTAAGGGAGCCTAAGCATGAGTCTTAGTGGGCTTTACAAGTTGGGCTGGTATTCAAGGATCTGTGAATGTAACTGTGCTTGTGAATCTAGAAAGTGAGGACACGTATGTTTTCATAGGGTGTAGTATATGATACAAAATAATTCGTGCTAAAGTTTTAAGGATTTTTGCTGCGGCTGAGAAGAAGCACAAGCAGGTGACCACCAGGATTTTGCTGTTCAAGGGATTTCTGTCTGAATAAGCCCCGGCAAGGTACATTCAAATTGCATTCCACAGATAAGCATTTCGTGGGATCTGCTTGTCTGGCAGAGCTCCAGGATGTGTGTGTATATACAGAAATATGGTTCCAGGATGTGTGTTCTGTGTATGTATATGCAACAATAATATACTTCCACCAGAAAACTGATTCCAACAGCAAAAATTGACTACTGATTGCAGGGACTGTCATCAGACGTGAAGAAAAACAGGAAAATTATATTGTTGTATTGAAAAGATAAAATCAACAAAGAAGAAGAAGAAAAAAGTATAAAAGGACACCTCAGAGAAACCTTAGTGGTGAACAGGCGGGATTCGAACTTATAGAAGTCGGAACTCAGTTCACCCAATGCCGATCGCCTGGCTCGGCGTTGCTTCTGCTTGGTGGCTTCTTCCGAATTTTATACTTTGATTATTAATAAATTTTCTTTAATCAGAATATTGATTGGCTCGTTTGTAACATAGGGGGTTTCAATCCTTATCAGGTGGAGAGGAGGAGGGTAAGGGTTGTTGGTGTTCATGTGAGTGTGGCTGAAGGCAGTGGTCTGTTGGGTAATCTCTGTGTGCAGTTGCCTTGGTGTTCTCTGTGCGCCTCTCTCGGACAGATGCTCAGCTTTGCTGCTGGACAAACCTGCACAGAAGGACAGGAGCTGTGTCCAACAGACTGGGATGGAGAGTCCCTGTGTGCCCACAGCTGGGCTGCACCAGTCAGCCTGGAGAGATCCCTGGGTCCTGGAGTCTACAGGATTCAGCAGCCAACCTTTACATCTTTAGCATATATTACCCAAATACTTTTTTTTTTTTGGTCACTACAGCTGTCACAATGAGGTCATAATGTGTTTGTTTATATTTGAAAGTAAGTGTGAAAACCCAGGCCATAGTTGGAAGAATGGTAATGGTAGATCAGTGGGCCCACTTACAGTCAGGACTAGGAAAAACAATGCTACATGTTATTAGGAAGCTAATACAATTGACCATAATAGAGAATAAATGGGATATGAATAGGAATATATACTGGAAGACTATCTAGATTTATATTTGTAGGGACTGAATACCATATTTGCAGTAAAAAAGAAAATCAGGAAAAACCCACGATACTATTTCCTTGCATTACAAAATGGCTGAAATAGAGGCTTGATTGGTCATATATATTCAAGAGGGCATGGACAGACAATGTCATAAAATCAGAAGAAAAACGAATCCCTTGTTTACACAAATAGCCAATGTACATGTTCTATATTTTAGGAACAGGGTATTTATGCATGGAGATAAAATGAAGTCTTTGTCAGTGTGGTTTATAAGTAACAATGAATCAGTCAGACTGATATTGTGGATTAAAGATGCTGAAGATCAAACAGGCTGAAGATAAAAATGGTATGTTTTTCCTGTCACAGTGACCTATATTGTGCTGGTTTAACACAGCCTGGTTTTTGGTAGGGGCAGGAGAAAAGCTGCTCGAAACTTCTGTGTCCGGCACAGAGCCAATCGCTGAAGGCTCTGACGATGGGCAGGTTACTGGCCCAATTAGACAAGTCGGTAACGCCTCTGTGGTGACATATTTAAGAAAGGAAAAAGGGCGGGAAGCTGTTTTTCTTCTCTTCGGAGGTGGTGCGGCAGCCGCCGGGACCTATTCCACTGGGGGCCACCAGGGGCCGTGCGGCCGGGGCCCTCCTGAGGCCGGGGCCGGCCGTGCGGTGCCAGCAGCGAGAGACATGGCAAGCAATTCCTCGATGCGGAACCCGGATGAGATCAACCTCTCGACTGCAACTTACAGACACCAACTTTCTCCAAGTCAGAGGAAACGGAAAATTGAGGACACGTAAGGAAAACCAACATGGCGGCACCGAGGTCAGTGAAAAAATGGAGAGGGAGGAGATGCTCCAAGCACCGGAGCTGAGGTTCTCCTGCAGGCCGTGGTGAGGACTAGAATATAACAAACTGTTTCTCTGTAATTCATGAGGTGCATGGGGGGGTGCAGAGATCCACACGCAGCCCGTGAAGAAGAGTATTCGTGCTGGAGTGTGTGGATGCTCAAAAGCTGTAATCTAGTGAGGAACTCAGAGAGAGATGACCCTTGCTTTTAGAGACAGAGGAAGAGAGCCTTCGCTTCCAAACTAGAACAGCTCATCCTTACAAGAGTAAACCCCATGAACTAAAATGACCCACACTAGGCAGTTGTGGGAAGACTGCTTGGCCTGTGGGAGGGATTCACACTGCAGCAGGTTCGGGCGAGACTGCTGCTTGTGGAAGTTAAAACCACGCTAGAAAAGTTCACTGAGAACTATCTCCCCTGGGAAGGATCCCACGGCACAGCAGAAGAAATTCTTTTCCTTAAGCATACTGAAGAAAGACTTTTAAGAAGTGAAATACTGACCAAACCCCCATGTTTTTTCTTGTGTGGTCGGGGGAAAGAGGGAGAGACTGGGAAACAAAAGGGTTCTGAAGGTTTGCTTTGGTTCTCATTACCCTTTTTACTTTTAATTCTGTTAAAAATAAATCTTTATACTGTTTAAGTTTTGAACTTATTTTGCCTTAAAGTGGGTTTTTTTTTCAATAATCTTTATCTCAACTCATGAAAGTGAAGTTTTCAGTTCCTCCTCCTCTGCTCAGCTATAGCAGAGGAAAATAAGTAGATGGCTTTTTGTGGGTGCCTGGCACTTAGCCAGCGTCAAACCACGACATACATAAGCTTAACATCACCACAGTCCTAATAAGAACTTCATTCTGTGAGCAGAGGCTTGATTTCCTGACTATCTGTGCCATGTCTCATTGAAGATCCATTTTGCCATGTCCTCAGCAAACCCCTCTCCCTCCTGCCTGCTGGTCTTGTCAGGTGCTCTCCCAGGCTGCTGCAGAGCCATTATCCAGAGCCAGGGCTTCTGTCCATCCAGCATGTGTCTTAGGGGTGCTACCAACTTCTTTTCAGTCAGATCCCAATTTTTATATTTTCCATTAGTAAGTGTTGATTTTCACAGAACTGCTAAGACCTTCCAAGGGCTGAGGTCAGTACCCATCATCCAGAAATGCTCAAAACTGACCAGAGGGTTAAACAGTTGCTGAGGAGCAGCTGTTAGACACCTGTGTGGACAGACAGTGCCTCCCTGCTTCCAGGTGCCAGGCTGAAAAACCGTTCAATGATTCTTAGGTACTGTGATTTCCAGTCCACAGCTGGTGAGAGCAGGAAGGGTGTCTTCTTGGCAGAAACATAAAGCTCTCAAGCTGTAAGGATTTTAATGAACTGACGTTTTAGTCCAGATCTCTTACTCTCAGCAAGCCTGAGAAGCTCCAAGTGAGCAGTCCTTTTCTCTCCCTGTTACCCTGCCTAAAGAGTGTTTTTTAATAATGGTGAGGGGGAAAGACGTTATCCCAGGGCTTGTTTTGGAAAAGCACAGGCTATTTGTCTCCCTTTTACAGCTGGGCCAAAGCTCCTTACTAATTTGAAATTCACTTAAATATATTCATATATAGCAGGAGTCTCTTGCAGTGGAGGGAAGGGCATCAATGAAGATTGTCATGAAAAAAGATTGATTTGAAGATGATGCCAGGAAACTTGTAAACTCACTTGGTGATGAAATAAAACTAACAGTTAAACAGGTGTCTGTTATAGCAGGTGTCTGGAGGATTTCACCATTCAAGGGGTTTCCCTGTTGCTGTGCAGTTTCCCATGTCTCTGACATGTGTTAACCCAGCACTTGGCCTGCTGTCAGGTTGGAGTAAGATGCCATCTCATTATCTGCACACTTGTAAGCAGTAAATCTAACAGTTACTGCTCTGCCAAACTGTTCTGGATGTGGAGGTATGAGAGAAACCACTATTCTTTTGGTTGAGGGAAACAAAAAGCCAGGAAATTTGCTTTGGGAGAGGACTGCTGCTCAGTGTAACATCTTGAGAACTTGGGGTTTATTGATTTGATAATTTGCTTTTAAAATAATCTTTCTCCATAATTTTGATGTCTAAAAGCATAAGAAACACCTTTCAGGTCAAATCAATCATCCTTCTAGCCCAAGCACTCAGTTTCTGACTCTGGCAGTATCAGATGCTGTTTGTGGGAGCACAAGAGTCCGGCCATTTCTTGCAGTCAGTTTCTCTTGTGCCGCTCCCACAGTATCACAGAATCACTCCCACGTGTGCCAGTATCCACACTGGTTTACTGGGGGTGCTAGGGGTTACATCTCTGCCTTGTTCTTTTTGTATCTACCCATGCACTTCTTTTGTATTAATTTATGCACTCTGGTTTGAACCTGCTGATATTATGTGGCTTCATAACTTCCTGTCACAGTAAGTTGAAGAAGTATAAAAAGTACTTACTTACTCTATTTTAAGCTAATTTCCTAGATACTGCCTTAGTTATTTTTTAATACTCGACTGTTCCTGTTCTCAGCATTGTCCTCTCTGTCACAAAGACCTCAGCATTTTTAGGGTTTTGCTTCTCAGGCAGCCGCTTGATCATTTTGGTTGGTGTTCTCCATACCTGCTTTAACTCTACTTCACCCTTCCTGGGAGGCAGAGAGCAGACCCTGACCTGTACTCCAATGTGGTTATACCAAAGTTATGTGTCGCAGCAAAATGATGCCCTCTCTCTTGTTCTGGTACCCTTTTTCAGGATACTGTTTTAGCTCTTATTGCTGCAAATGTTACTAATGGCCATGAAATTAACCATCTCTTTTAAACATTGACTTAGAGACTCGTAAGACCAGAGACTTGTAAATAATGACTCTTAAGATCTTTTTTTCTGACATGCTGCTTCCAGTTCTGCATTCAGCATCATCTGTGGTTTGGCTTATTTTTCTCTGAATGCATTAACTTATATTTATATACTCTGAAGTTTATCTGACACCTGTTTGACCATTTTGGTTTGTCTGGTCTTTCTGGGGTTCTTTACCATCAGCATGAGCGTTGGCTGCCTGAAAGAATTTAGTACAATCTATGAATTTGGAAATGTCACAGAGGATTTCTTTCTCTAGTTTTCTGATTAATATGTTGAGTAAAACTGATTCTTGAAAATAAAAGGTCCAGGTTAGCCTTACCCTTTGTTTCCTATCCTTTAGCCAGCTTTTACTTTGTAAAAGAAACCTTTTCTCCAACCTTGTGGCAACTTAAGCTTCTTTAAAAACACTCTTTAAGCATTGTTTTGGCCATTTTCTGCAGTATTATAATAGTAAAACACCCCAAGTCTTAGTTTCCAGTTCAAGCTGTCTCAAGCTGCTGCTTGACACAGATTGAACAATCTCCTGGTGATTGCTAGGACTGCCTTTACCCAGCTGCTGGGTTCAGAGTCAGGCCTCCTTACAGCAGAGTCAGTTTTCATTTCTTGAAAACTTTGTTAGGGTATTTTCTTTTGGAGCAAGCCTAGCTATAGTTTGGCTCAGAGATAGCAAGGTTTGAACTTCCTACACCTCTGCATGGAGACAGCCTGGAGAAGAGTCAATCCAGAAATAAAACCACCACTCCAATCACAGCTCCTATCCCTGTTTCTCCTACTTTCAGAAATGACTATAGTAAGTCACTGCTGACCTGTATGAACATGGTAACTTCTACCACACAGTCACAGCTAAGGGAATCAGTGTTCAAAGAGGAAAAGCTAACATGCTCTATTTCTCTGTTTGTTTGGTTTTTTTTCTTTCCATTTTGTTCCCCCTCATCATTGTCTGCCCATCTTCTTCATAGTGATACTCTAGTGAGTGCAAAGGCCCATCAGGGGTCATCCTCAGGCAGACAGGGATGGAGAACGTTATTCCTTGTTCTCACTCATTAACACAAGTGTATGCTTCTTAATTTAAGTAATGTAAGGCCAGATGAAGGCATGAGGGGAAAATGATTTTTCTTTCCCCTGCAGGTTTTTGAGTTAGCTTGATTTGGAATTACTATGTTTTTACACGTGTTTGTCATTTTACTTCTTTTATGTCTTTGTACTAAGTGGTTCGTAATGTTCCTTTCATGCAAATATAGTCCCAGAGGAGGATACAACAGCAAAGCAATTCTGAAAAGTCACCAAATAAATAAAAAGGCAAAACACTGAGCTGTGTGTTATTGGAAGCCATAAGGGTGCACAGTTGCCTGAGAGCCCAGGGGAAACAGCTCCAGCTGATGGGGCCTCCAAGCATAAGAGCTGGAGGTAGAAGTCTGAAAGAGCTCTAAGTTAATGTTTAAAAGAGATGGGTAATTGCATGGCCATTAGTAAATTTGCAGCCATAAATGCAATGATAATGGGGAGCATAAACAAAAATCCATTGCTCAAGAAGTAAGTTGGCCCTGTAGGCATTAGAAGGAATGGGTTTTATTGCTTTTTGGTCAGATCAAATACTTGTTTGTGATAGGTTTTATTAATTTTTTTTCCTTTCCTTGGGCATGAGGCATTAACCATTGCTGGGGCAATGATATAGAGTTTCATAGTGAAACAGTATTCCTAATAAGGATCTCTTCTATTTTCTTAGCATTACTGAATATTTTCTGTCCCAAGCAGAAGCAAAAACATAATTTTGCTCTAGACGTGTGGTCTAGCAGTGGGGAGACTGAAAACCAGCAGAGTTTTCAGAATAATAAACATGGAGACAGCATGACGCTATTTACTGTAACAACCTGCCTTTCTGTACTCTTCAGTTTCCCCATCCTTGGGCAGCATCAGCCCAGTGACTTTTTGCTGGTGCCATGGATGCAATAGATTTCTGTGAAGTGCTTGGGAAGAGAAAGCTGGTGATAATATGAATGAGTCTAGTGGTTACTCTCTGGATCCATCCAGCGGTTGTGTTGCTGGTCACCTCAAGGAGGAATTGAGTTCCTGGCTGTTGATCTGGGTGTAAGGGCTCTACAGGCATAAGGTGATGACCGTAGAACAACATACCGCAGTGGCTGAGGTGATTCTGGGTGTCCATGTGGCTGGGAGCCATAGTGTGGGTGATGAGGAAGTTTTTTTCCTTTTTAGCTGCTTGATTAGAGAATGGCTATAGGGCAAAGATAATGCTGGGATTCTTACATGAGGAATGTGTTAGATAGAACACAATGCCTTTGTTGTATACATAATCTCTGTTGAGAAATTATTATGTATTTGAACTGTGCTTTGTAGTTTCTAAAACCCAATTCACAGTTGGTGTTTTGATACTTAGAGTTCAAACTCTGTCCTTGGTATTTCTTCTGTTTTATATTACACTGTACTACTAAGCGTCAAAAACATTGTTACTGTTTTCTTCCACAGAAAGGAAAAAAGGTGTTCTGCCTTTGTTATTTTAAAACCTCGTTTCAATGGGCTGGGCAGAAAATCTTGTGCATGGTACATAGCAGTTTATGACTGATAACCACTCCACCTGCTTACACCTCTTCAGGTAACATAAAATAGGCCTTACAGGAAGAGGGTTTGGACAAGGTCTGTATCTGATAAGAGTCCTTTGAGCAGACTGCTATGAAAGAAGAACAGCAGATTGCTGCCTGAGAGACTCTCCCTGCCCTCAAGCCTTGGTTTGAGCAACAGTGCCCAAGCTGGGAGAACGAGGTTGTACAGGCAGCATTGTTGTAACTCCACTATTTTCTTTTTAGACCTCATAAGCTACATGTTATCATATATAATAGATCCAGAGAGCAACATGAGCCTCTCCAGAAAACCAGCAACCAAGCACCCCTAAAAGCTGTCTGTAGCTGGGTGCTAAGATTCCACCAGGCTGTTGTGAGGAGTGTATCCCGCATGCAGCTGGGGATCTTCTCTAAACAAAGGACACATCTGCAGGGACATAAGTACATATATATATATATATATATATTTAAAAAACATATAACATACAAATACATAACATATCATATATATTTGATATATGTTTATTAAATACTATATAATCTATATATATATTTATGAGATACTTGAATACTACAGACACATTCACTGCAATAGGAAGGTTAAACCTCATCTCTCTTTTTGCTGCAAAGTGTCCTGTATAATAGCTGGAGAAGATCACATTTTAACTTAGGTATTCTCAGACCTCCCCCCTTTTTACCTGCAGGCACCTGTCCCCTGACCTAAATCATCACCAGAAGGAAACATATCCTGTTGCCATCATACTTCAAATGGAACTAAACTGCAGCAGAGCAAAGAGTCCTGAGCACATCACCACAAACACCGTGACCAGCACTCCAGGCAGCACAGCCTGAGAAATGCAAACACCTTTGGGTGAGCGAGGCCAGAACACCACCACCAGCCACATTCTCAGCAAGAGGGAGCAACACTGGTTTCCCAAGGCAGATTTAAAAAATTAAAAAGGGAACTAAAATTCATAGCTAGACTTCATAGTAAAAACTACAGACTTGGCAGCAACACTGGTTCCCCAGAATATCACAGCTTTTCCTGATGAGTTGTTTTGTTGCTTGTACTCCGGCTTTACACAACAGAGGCCGTGGCTCTGTCATCTCTCCCCTTCCAAACTTTCCTTTGTACCATAGAGGTGCAAACTGTCTTTTCCTTTGAAGGTGTTAACTGGTGAAACTCAGCAAATACTGCCTGCCTGAAGCATGCTGTGTTCTTTCAGACCTGCGGAGATACTCGTCTGCTCCAGGGCTCACCCCCTCTCCCGGGCGTTACCAGCTGGTGTGTAAAAGCAGTTGTCTCTCTGCAAATTCGACCCTCCTCGCACTCCCAGACCCTTACAGCTACACCTCCGCAAATACTGCTACCGCTGTGGGGGGCTCTTCTTATCTATAAGAAATGTCAATCTGTCTTTATTCTTAATGAGGCGGTGGAAGTGCAGGGCGGCTCAGGTGGGAAGGGGCCCCAGGGGGTCTCCAGCCCAGCCTCCTCTCAGCCGCTCAGCTGTGAGACGGGGTGGATTTAATGATGCTGCCTGGCGGTAGGACGGGGCTGAGCTTTCAAGAAGGAATACAAAGGCAGAAATGCTTTAAAGAGCCTTTTGTGTGTGCAGGTGTTGCACAACCAGGGCGTTGTGTCTGTATACACCCAAGGTCAAATTAATACATCTCACTTTTTCTCTCTCTGTTGGGTCCATATTGGGTAGAAAAAACACAAGATGCCAACGGAATTGTTTCCTGCCAACCTGTATTAATGTTGATGTAAACTGAGATGCCGAGATATGACTGTTGGATTCCCCTAATTGGAATGCTGCTTTCAGATCTCCTGTCCCACATCCTACATGCATATTCATTTTCGTCTCAGAGGAAAGCTCCTTTCTCCTCAGAAACTGATTTTTTTATCTTTCCAGATTTATTTCCTTGGAACTTTGAAAGCATGAATATATTACAGAAGCATTACCAAGAATCCGAAGGCTTTGGACGCTTTGTGTTTTAACTTTCTTTTGCTGCAGTTCCCAGTGTGAGTATTTATGGCCCTTGAATGCCATCCAGTGGTGGAAAAGCAGGACATCTCCCAGCCTGCTGAGAAACTGCCTCCAGACACGGCAAGTTCACACGGAAAATTATTTTTACATTAACAGCTTATCATTCTCATGCCCTATTTGTAGTAAAATCAGAAACCATAAAAATATATTTTATGTGGTAGGGCACAGCGACAGAAAAGCCATCTGGTGTTTCACAGTTCTTTAAAATGTAAGACAGAAAAAGACTGTATTTATAATTTGAATTATAATTGGCTTTAAAGCTCAAGCTTCAAACAACTGCAAGGGCTGACTTTTTCGTCTTCATCATGATTTTTTAAAGCAGAATTTTCTCTTGGGGTTTGCTTGCTCAAGAGAACTAAAATGTGAACTGCTGTAGAGGGAGACAGCTTTGTTAACTATTTCCACGCAGGGCTTTGGAACAGCTGGGTGTTTTGGAAACTTGACATGCAGAGATTGCAAAATATGCCTTGTTGAGAGTACATTGTTACTTAAGTAATAGCACTTTCTGCCTTTTCTATGGTGTGGATTCAGTAAGTATTTGATTCTATGCAATTACAAAAACACAGACTGAAGATAACAAAGAAGACAGTTCAGCCTGTCACATAAACAGCAGGTTTGTTTGGAAGTCAGAAATATATTTTGAAGGTTTTTTAAATTAAAAAACCCAAAACAACAAACATACAGAATAAGCGCAGCTCTTCAAATAGTTATCATGGCTCAGTTCTGAAAGCACAATTTAAAAAGCCACATTTTCACTGTTTTCTCTTCTCACACAGTTTCTGCTTTGTCCCACCACTGCCATTTAATGATGGCAATATAGAATAAACAAAGAGGAGATGTCTGGAAAAATGGAAGAAAAAAAATTTCAAAAAGCTGCTCTAAAACAACAACAAAAACCCACCAAATCCTCATTTTCTTATTTCTTCTAACATGGAAGAGCATCTTCTTTATTCTATCTCCACAAAACTGAATTTTTGTTCCTTTAAAATTCATTACATTTGGGGAAATTTTTTTAAATTTAAAATGCTTTCTGCCCACGTCTGATTTTCAGTGAGAGTATTGCCAAGTCATGATTTTTTGCCCTCCAGTGTGATTGCCCACTGGCACCCTGAGATGTGATCGGTTATGGTGCCTGGTGCTAAACCATGAATTCAACACTGAAGGTCAGCCCTTGTCCCAAAGCCTCAGGCTTCTGTGTGTACCTTCCTCACTGATTGCCTTGCAAGGATTTGGGGTGCAGAGATGAACGGATATTCATGATTTTCCACCTAACAATTCCCTTCTCCCTGGCTACTATCACACAGTACCAGAGGACATTCCAGCTACTTGGACATTCATACTGGTGACCTGTTGGCACACACAGGACACCGTGTCAATTTATGCCATATAGCACAAATCGCAGATCCGGTTCAACAGAGAACACTTGAGACTTTTCCAGTATGTTTTCTGTTTTGGAGGAAAAGTTTGGAGAGAGACAGAGAACTCCTGAGCTCACCTTAGGAGCTGGAAGCAAGGACTTGTGGTGTTAGATGGCTGAGTGTCTGTACTTCTTGTGTACACGTCCTGAGCTTCTAGAATATAGTACTCAAATATCTCCTGAATCCCAGACACTGTTTATAATTATGTTTGGCATTTGCCTTAATGGCTACTCACTCCTTAGCTGTTGTAGTGAGGCACAAAATGAATTTTCATTTCATCCTGACTTTAAACAATTTGCATGTTTGTGAGGGTTTGCTATGGGTTGGGGACTATGGGATCAGAAATGCCGCTGAATTCCCTAGGTGAAATTTGCAGGGAAACTATTGCAACAACAGTGGCATACATTTTGGGATTCACATTCCAAGTATGCCTGTCACTGAACACTAATCCCAGGAAAGAGGTATCACTCAGCTCTGTTGGTGTTACTTTCTTTACTCTTTGTTCTGACAGACATATTTCCAATGCCTTTTCCATTAGGATCTTGCATACACTTCTGGTGAGGCAAATCACGTCTCTTTTATCTGCCCCATCTCTCAAGGAACAAAGTTCTCTTAGAAACCAGGATTCATAGCAGTTCTCCAAGTGCTGAAAAATAAGCACAGATCAGGCCTCAAAAATTAAGAACTTAGTGTAAAAGTAATTAAATTATTAACAGCAATAGATTGTAAGTTTATTTGCTTGCTGGTTTTACAGCTCTTAGTGGTACCACAGTTTTAAGCTTCCCTGCCTTCCTTGTACCCTTGCACCCAAGTGCAGAGAGACAAGCAGAGACTGGCAGGGCTGCCTGTGGTCCTTCTACCATCTCCCTCAGCTCCTCACTTCAGGCTGTCCAGGGGGTTCAGTATCTCACTCTGATTTTGGAGTTAGCCACTAATTCCAAGTAGAAGGGTAAAGGGAGGTGATTCAAGAAGCAGAGAGGGAATGTGACTGCTATGCTGAGTTAATCCTGACACAGGTACCAAGTGTGTGGGTGTTTGTGCCTGCCTGGACAGTGCCCTGCGGCCACATGTCCTGCTGGTGCTCAGGATGGTGGCAATACCAGCAGGCAGCACAGATCTCCGATCCCAGCAGAGTCGGTCACAGCTGGTGCCAAACATGGGTTTTTCTGTCAGTCCTGCACAGTCAGAGGCCATGGTTCTCATGTCTGAAGAAGCTGACAGATACATTGTGCAGCCACATCAAGACCCAGGCTATTCTAGTGTAATGCAGGTGTGTTTTCTGCCTTTCAACTGGGCTTCAACCTGGAGCCTCTCCTCAGAGTTCTGAGTCTGGGTAGTGTTGTGCTGTTTGAAGTGTTCCTCTCTATTTGCGTGTGGTGCCATTAAAGTCTTGTTTCCAGCAACACAGAAATGAGTTTGGGTGCTGGATGGAGATAATTTCCTCACAAGACATAATGATTTTCTACAGGGCCTATCCTTTCAGTTCTGTCTTACTTTGTTTTCTGTCATGGGGGTGCAAATATTCCTGTTCACAGTCTGTGTCTGTCTGCTGGCTCCTCTCTACTTTGCGGTGACATGTCCTGTCTCTGCCAGCAGATGCCATCAAAACTAATCAAACATCAGAAGCTACATAGAATGACAGAATCATAGAATATCCTGATTTGGAAGGGACCCACAAGAATCATCAAAGGCCAACTCCTGGCCTGGCACAGGACCATCTCCAAGAGTCACACCATGTGCCTGAAAATATTCTCCAAATGTTTCTAGAACTCTGTCAGGCTTGGTGCTGTGACCACTTCCCTGAGGATTTTGTTTCAATGCCCAACCACCCTCTGAGTGAAGAACCTTTTCCTAATATCCAACCTAAACCTCCCTGACACAACTTCATGCCATTCCCTTAGGCCCTGTCACTGGTCACCAGAGAGAGAAGATCAGTGCCTGCCCCTCTTCTTCCCTTTGTGAGGAAGTACATATTTGTTGGGGGAGGACAGTCCTGATTCTTTTGCACTTTCTCTGCTTTTCTCCACATGAAGGTCAGAAAGGGGAAGAAGTGATCAAGGGTAGACTAAAAATAATTGAAAGAATGGGTTAAAGAACATAAAAGTTTGATGTCAGAGTGAACACGTCTGATTGAACAAGCATGGAAAGAACTAGTCAAAGCCACCTCTGTGTAATTAACAACTATCACAGAAAATTAGTGTGGGGAGACTTAATGTGCCTGCATTTAGAAAAGTGAAATATGGCTTGAATCATGTCATTCCTAAGAATGAAAAACCTTCTACAGGCCTAGCCAAACTAACTCTTATATCTGACAACACACTTTTAAGCAATCAATCTGTATACACCTCCTCAAGTAAAAGGAAACAGCTTAGATTTGTTGAAAATGAATTGTGACAAAAACCCCCTAGTTTCATTCTTTGACAAGGTAACGACCTATGAAGGGAAGTGAGAAGTGAAATTTACCTTGCATTTAAATCAGATTTCTGATACAGCAATTGGATACATTATTTTAACATTATGTCTGGGTTTAGGAAAATATTTAATCCCTAGTGCACAACTAGCTGAAAGACTGTTCATAAATACTTTTCAAGGATTCACTGTCAAAGACGTATAACGTGGCCCTATGAGACAAGACCTGAGGGTGGCTCTAATCCTTATTTTTATTGATGACTTGGATGAAAAACTAGTTGGGATATTTGCAAATTTTGTGGATGGCATTAAGTGGTTGGTTGGGTTTATGTACCTTGGAAGAGAAGAATTCACCCTGATTTTGATAAACTTGGAACATGTACCAAAATCATGGAAATTAAATAAAAACAAAGGCAAGTGAAAGCTCAACACTTAGAAAGTGTAACACAAAGCAGATATTTCAAAGTGTATTAGCTATATAAAAGCATTGTGGCAGCCAAATAGAAGCCTCTTGTCACAAGCTGCTTTACTCCAACAATGGAGTAAAACTGGAATTGCTAACTTTAAAAACCCAAAAAACCAGAAGGCCAAATGACACCTTGGTACTGAATTGGCTGGACAAGAGTCTGTAAGAGAAAAAGGTATTTACCTGGCTCTGTTCAGCTCTGGGGGGAGAAGGTGTTTGTGGACAGACTATGTCTCATCAGGGGTGCAGGACACATGAGCTATGAAGGAAAGCTGAGGATGTGGACTTGTTTAGTCCAGGAAAGAGATGACTGGAGGGAATGTAATTGTCTCCTAGAAGCCAGAAGATTCTTACATAGACATCAGTAGATAGGGTGTTGGGATGGAGTAAGAAAAAAATAAATCAACGATGTACAACCTGGAAGATTTAGGTAGAAAATTAAGGAAGAAAACTTTGTGGGTACAAAGGCAGCTAGAGCCGGCTGCTTCAGGCATCACTGAGGGGGACTGAGCACACCCCTGCCAGTGGCCAAGGTGCTTGGGGCAGTAGCTGTGTGGGGTAGGGGAGATCTTCTCTCACTTGGGAGCTGTACAGCCCCATCCCACCTGTGCTCCTAGAAGCAAATTCACCGAATTTCCTTCAGTTGCCTTTTAGGTGTTTTTATGTTCCATTCACATGAACCCAACCTAAGAAAACCAAAGATGTTTTGTTGCTCTTCTGTAGACGGACCTTTTCCGTCCTTACAGCAATCAACTCAGCTGTTCTCCTGAAGACTTCCTGTGGTGTATTAGCTGAGTACATGGCTGGGGTGGATGGAGAGCAGATAAAAAATGGGGATTGCAGAGTAAATCCAACCCAGAGGGAGAGAGAAGACTTACTCCAGTCAGTGCAGAGCAGAAGTTCAGGCCTGGTGCTTTGGGAATGCTTTTGGGAAACAAGAGCTTTAAATGTCAGTAGGTTAAAGAGAGTCATCATCAAAGACCCCAAGGACCACGTGGATCTGAACTTAAACAATTCCATAGGATAATAAGCTGAATCAAATGGCATTCCGGAAGGGTATTCCTGCTGTAGAAGATGACCACACCATTTTTCACCTAATTTCTTTGCCAAAAGGAATTCAGGGCTGAAATAGCTTCAGAGTTCAGTCCATCAAGGATGGATGGGAACACTTGCATGAGAAGTTACTGTTTTCTGCCTGCCTGTTAAATTTTTAACTAGGAAAATTTTCTGGAAAGTGCATCAATACTTTTGTCTAGAAATCTCCTGCAGAGCCTCTCCAACAAATGCTGCCTGTCAATGTTCTACTGCAGTGCAAATCAAGGGAAAGTTTAGGTGACACTGCATTAAGACATTTCCTTTTGCTTCCACAGCCACAAAGGAAGCCTAGACTTCAATTTTCTGGGGACTCTGCCAGTTTTGTAAACACATTTTCACAGTGTTTCTACCACTTGTTAATGGAAACTCTTTTCAAGGAATTGTTAAGATCTGACAAATAAACATTAGCGATTTAACACTGACTGAGCTTGATTAGAAGACTGCTGTTTCCAGATGCCCAGAGCATGAGTGGCTGATGGCCATACTGCTGGTTTGTGTTGAAAATCTGCTGGAATAGATTCATTTGTCTAATTTTACTCCAAGGGAAGAATTAAATATTTGAAAATGGGCTTCAGGAAATATGTTCAAGTGTGTTGTTGCTGTCCTTTTAAATTTTGACTGGTTGCAGCTGCCACTGCACTGTGCAGCCATGTCCGAGGAAGAGGAGAATGCACATAGTTGCATGGGTAAGCCTCAATATTTTGAAGCCTGTGCTAAATGTAAGGGTTGATCACTGTATGACAAAGCTTATGTCAGGCATGTGGAAGGATAAATTCTTGCCCCTCTGCAAAGAGAGGGAACCTGAAGGTTGTAACTCTTTGCTGCCTTGTGTGCTGTGATTTCATTTAAACTTTTGCAGAAAAGCTCAGAAAAGTGACACAACTGAAACTTTCCTCTGGGTTGCTAGTAAATGGACTTGAATTTTTCCCTATGTCAGTTCTATGACTCAGGGATGGAGAGAGACAAACTTAGGTCTTTTCCACTGTCACGTGTATACATAACAGAACCTTACCTTCCCTCACCAGTACATGGGTTGAGAAGCACTGGGCTTCAAGTTGCCACCAGCGCACACTGTCAAATCATTTGGATTTTGGAAGAAACTCCTTTCTGAGGTGGGCAAAGAAGCAGGAAAACTAGACTAAGGTGGCATGTGGTGTTTGTAAAGAGACGGTATGGCATGGCGTTTGGTGGACAACACCAAGACAGAGACACAGATATCCCATCTTTTCCTAAGTGTGTGGGTACGCTCCCCCTTACCTCAGACTGGCTCTGTTACACAGCATATGTGGAGTGAGGAGGGAGACAGACTCACATAAGAAGGGCTGTCACTATTGTCCAAGTTAGTCCTAGACCTGCTGGATGCCTGGATTGCCACCCCATCTGCTAGCTGAGCAGGGTGAACAGAACAGTCACTTCTGTTCTCCTTTCCTGGTCAGTGCCTGCCAAGGATATTTGAGAATGCCACCTGAGGATAAGTGGTTATTTTATGTACAGGGCTTATGTACTTCACTGAAAAACAACTTTTTCATGCATATATGTGAGGCATATGAAAAACAACTGGCTGTAAAGCCTGGAGCTCAGATGTATGCATAAGAGACTGGCAGCTAAAGCTTTTTTTTTTTTTTTTTT
>VZTE01002104.1:807452-856194 GCA_013397775.1 Eulacestoma nigropectus
GGGTAAAATGTTGTAATAAGAGAGTGGGGTATATTTTTTTTTTTTTTTTTTTTTTTTTTTTTTTTTTTTTCTGGTAAACGCATCCTTTCTTAAGTTGTGTGCTTCCTGTAACACTTATCTCCTGGAATAAGAGTTGCTGAAGAGTGCTCTGATAGTTAAATGTGTGCTGTGTGGGGCATTTCAAACTTGTAAGTACTTCTTGTAATAGGCACTCAGCTGAAGAGAAATAATAAGCAGCGTGTCATTCTGAACTGTTTACTGAATGTAGGCTGGTTTCTTGTCTTCTATTCCTGTTGACCTGAGGTGAAGTTGATGATCTTTTTCACTTGCAATTCATGGGCCTCAGGCTCCCTGTGCACTGAGATCTGCAGAAAAACAGGCATCTAGAGAAAAAGTAATTGTCTGTGCAGTGAGCCTTTGATGCTGACCTTGACCTTTCCATTGTTAGGTGTGAGATAGTAGTATGTTCTTCAAACACTGCTCCTTGTTTGGATTTTGCTAGAAACTGTGTGAAGTTCAATGACTTTAGCAGTGGTGAAGGAAACTATTTCTCTTCACTAGGAGTGGAATTTTTTAAATCCCCTCTATAACCAGTACAGAGAGACATGTCCCTGTACAGGGGGTCATTTGTGCCCTTGTGTTGTGAACAAGATTATGTGAGTCACTCAGGTGCCTCATTTCTGGGTGGCCAAAACTAGGTGAAACAAATCCCACCTGAGTGTTTCTTACAGCAGGAATTGCTAACTGGTGAGATCAACCTGAAAGTGCTGCCACCATCACATATCATGATGGTAGAGCAGCATCTGCCCTGTTGAGCAGTGCTGAACTTGCTGGTTTGGCCTCTGCAGTGGCACTGCCTGGGGCCTGAGGCAGAGAGAAAGACATTGAAGAAGAGGAGGTTGTTGATGGTGCCTCAAGGAGAAGGCTGATGGGTCAGGAGATGGAGATCACTGAGAATCTCGGGAGGCAGACCCTGGATGGGGGTTCAGGTAGGAAGTGACAGTGAAGACTGCTGTTAAATACCTTCTTTTGCTGTGCATGGTTTCCTCCAGCGAACAGCAAATATCTATCTACAGCCAACCTTTCTGGCTCACTTTCCATATATTTCTGTGCAGCCAAAGTTTACTCAGCAATTATTAATATTAAGCAAATTTGAAGTTTGCTGTCAGCAAACACTCTCAGCAGAAGCTGGAGTATTAGTGCCTCCTTCCAGGGCTGAGCTGAGAAGGGGTCTCAGGAGGTCTGTGAAGCAAATGCAGCATAGCAGCAGTCTGCACAGTGGAAGCCTTTAAAACACATGACATTTGGAGGGAAGCTTTTCAGATTGTAATGTCCAAATAGCTGCAATCTGCTTATGGGCAAGACGTAACCAGAATATGAAGGAAGGTTTGTCAGATGGTAAGGGTTCAGAGGCTGTTGCAAAGAATAGGGCAATTTTTTTTCTCTTTGTTGGTGGTAGATGGGATGAAAAGCAACATGAGCCAATTGAAGCAAATGAGGAGATTCAGGTTAGATAGTGAATAAAGCTTTTTGTTGCCGAAGGAAATGAAGCAGGGAAATTGGCTGTCTGAGGAAGATGAGGTATCTCCATCACTGGAGAACTCTGAGAAGAGATTGAAAAAATATTTGTCAGAAGTGACATAGTTGTAGGTGACCCTGCCTTGAGGCTAGGGAATGGATGAGGCCCTTCCAGCTTTATGATCTGCTGCTTTCTGAGATGGATTATCTACTTCAGGCAAGTCTGTTGGAATAAACACCACAACAATGTGTTTGTTAGACTGTTAGATCACTGTGAGTACAAACAGTCAGCCAAACAGACATGAGTTAATTGCTTCACATTTAATTGAAGTTAATTTCCTAAAATGAAGCAAGGGATTGAGGAATCTATTTAGGAAGCCTATTCTAAAAAGTCTGAGTGTAACACTTGCTGCTTCTAATGTTGCAGACTGGCTCATACAGCATTACAATTTTTAAAGAACGAGTGGGAGAGGGGAGGGTTGGTTATTTTTCAAGTGTGAGTTACTCTTGATTCAGGACCTGAGTGGTGTACGACAGACCTGTGTGAATTACAGCATCTTCCTGATACTGCTGGTGCACAATGCCTCTTCCCTGCGTGCTCCCTTGCTGTCTCTCCCTCTCTCACTAGATTTTTGAACAGAGCCTAAGGTGACATGATATATGTCTTTTACAGAAGCCACCTGGACCAAAGCTGTGTCCAGGGTGGTCAGCTGGCTGGGCAAGTACCATTCCCAGTATCCAGTCAGCTTCCACCCACTCAGCATCTGCTCCCCACAGTTTCCCATGGTGTGTGAAATGCAGTTTGGTCACGGTGATCTAGGCAGCCTCCTCAGTTCTCTGTGGTTTTGTAGTTAGTGCCAGATGGCCTTTGGCCACCAAAATCTGTGCTTGACAGCATCAGCTGGGAAATGACAACAAGGCTGGTCTCCAGTGAATACGGTGATTGCTGGGATGTCAGAAGTGGAGGTAAAATTGGCAAGTGTAATTGTCACTACACCCTAGGTGTCAGTATAGGTACATGTGTTGGAGGAAGAATGGGGTTCCAGAGTATGCCAGCACTGTATCTGTAAATGATTTTGTGTGTGAATTTGGCAGTGACTGGTGGGGCCTCAGTCTAAGAAGAAATTGTGATTGCTATGACCACTGCTTCACTTGGAGGGATGTCCAGTCCCAACAGCTCCAAAACAGTCGGACATACTGCTTACATGGGAGGGGGTGGTGGGGCCTGGGCTGGGACAGGGGGAGCGAGCTGGAGAGGCAGCAGATGACAGCTTGACTTGTAGGCTTCCATGTTAAGGGTGAACTTGCTGATGGTTAGCACCTACTGTGGGGCAGGGGGGATAGGTTACTGATGTGAGCTTTCAGAAGAGAGCAGTTACCTGTATCTGTGTGGGGATTGAGGCTGGGCATTGGTGAACTGCCACTACAAAGCTGCTGGCTACTCTGCTCTGAGCCCAGGACCATGAAGATTCACATCCTCAGGTGAGCGGCCTGGCACTCTCCTGAATCAGAAGTACAGGGTAGTCCCAACGGGGTACTTGTGTTGTCCATAATGATCAAGACGTAGTAGATTTACAACTGACAGCAACAGCTCTCATCAATGGGCCATATTTCTGGTGTGTGAAAGACTGGCTGGTGCTGCTGCTGGGGCTCCAGCTCCTAAAATAGCCCTGGGATATCTGCAGTACAGATGACTGAGAGAGTTGTGGCATGACCCCTGTGCCTGGGGTATGCAAGGATCGCCTGCTGCTTTTCTCTCTCTTTTTGAGCAGGTGGGGAGGCTAACACAGCAAGATCAGGAGTCTGTGGGGAGGCACAAGCCTCTGACTGGAGATGAGACAAGGATGGGAGCTAGCTGGAATGTTAAAACCATCTGTGGGGTAGCTTCTGTGACTGATATTACCCTTTCTGTGATAGTGCATGATCACACCATGCATTCATGACCACATCAGTGTCGATGCGGTCCTGAAGACCTGACAGAACCAGGTGAAGTCATGGACCTGGTGACAAATCTCCAAACCATGCTGCTCCCCAAAGCGCTAGTGCTTCTCTCTTGTGCAGCTGAGAAAACTGGGCTGCCCTGGAGAGCAGCAGGCTGTAGCTCACACTGTTCACGGCTGTTGTCAAGACAAGGAGCTTCGACCATGTTTGCATTTCCTGTCTCTGCCTACAGACCAAAAGTATTTTTATACAGTTCATTAACAAATATTTCAAGAACACAGATACACTATCAGATAAAAAAATACCCTCAATAAAAACTGTGTTAACACAGCCTCACATGTATCACATGAGCTTGTGAGCAGAGCAGCTGTACTGTCTTGCGTTTCAACAATTATTTTTAAGCCTCTCTTTTTTTGTGTGTGCATGTGCAGAAACTTATTCTTATCTCCAGGTTTTGGTGACCTGAAACACTGGCTTTGTTTGCATCCCTTTTCTCCAGCATGCTCATGTATTCATTACAAAAAGGTGGCTGTTTCCTTCATCTGAACATATTTTTTCACCTTTATTTCCTTGGATAGCCTTGCTGTTTCTAGCACCCTGTTGATCTACACATGACAAACTTGAAAACGTGCAGTAGAAAATACTTTTATGTGATTCAAAGACAGACCAAAGCAAGTGCTTAGTGGGAAAAAGAAGAGAACTATCTCTCCCTAAGAAATGAGCTTTTCACAGAGAGTGTGGGGTATTTTTAAAAGACTTTATTTTTAAAAGGTCAAAGTAGAAAATTTATTCTTGAATGACCGTGTTTCAGTGTTCAAGTACAGTTGACGTGCAGTTGCCTGCAGGAGTCCAAGCTCCCTTTGGAGACATTGAAAATCTGGGGCCTAACCCCACTGCCCACAGGTAGGCATCTACTGACACCTGAGGTGCCCTAAAGTATCCTGCTGTTGCTTTGCAGGTCTGTGAGGCCTGTGTCATGCTTGGGTGCAGAATGAAGTAGATCGCAACCTCTGACTCCAAAGGCTATGGTGCACAAATCTTTCTTGGATGTAAAGGGAGCAGACAAACCCAGCACACATATAGGTGCTTCTATACATTTTGTGTCTTCATAAGCAGCTATATCCCGTCCCATCTGTCTCCATTCCAGACAGTCTCTGATATCCCTCTTGTGCTACCAATCTCAGCCTCATTAAGCTGGAGATATGACGCAGCCTTGATGATTTGGCATTTCAATACATTTTGTATCGGGTTGCAATGAGCAACTGAGCTCTCTTCTTTTTAGGCAGAAGGGTAAGTGAAATCATCATAACTTTCTTTTTTTGCCTTTAGAAAACAAGGCATTCATGAATTGGACACCAAAAAGCTTTGAATCCCAAGAAAGCCAAGTACTACATTTCCTGTGCTAGCAAGAAAATGAGCTTCTTGTAAGGCAAAATGTAGCAATTACATTGGCAGGAATTTGAAAGATAAGTGATAACTTTAAGATAAGATAACTTTAAAGCCAAAGAGAGGTCTTACATCTATGGAAGTATGTGATTTTTGCTTTGAATTAACGTGGCTTCTCAAGGTGCTCACTTGTCAATCACCTTACAAAGAATGGTAGATAGGTTAAAAAGGTCATGAAATGGTGGGTTACTAGGAAAAATGGAAAGACTTATGTGAAGAACTGTGTGACTAGCAGACCTGATGAGCTGTGGAAACAACTTGTGTTTTAAGTTGGTTAAAAGCCAGAAAACTACCATTAGAAAGTATTCAGAGTAGCGTAACAGGGAACAATAGAGCATGGAGACAGTTCCTCAACCTAAGTGAAAGCCTATAGGAAAGATCCATCTCCAGAGCACCCTTGGCTGTTTCCTTCTACTTAGCTCAAAATTCCCTTTAAAAATAACTATTTTCTACTGTTTTCAATGAACATTTTAAACAGGATCTGTTTGATTTTTAGGCTTGTGCATGTTCATTTTTGATAACATTTTTGCAAGTTATGTATCTAACAAATGATGTTTGAAGCCTCTTTGTGAAATACACCCTCCTAATAAACAGAACTGACTAGTTAACTTAATAAACAGTAGCTTTCCTTTTCCAGGCAAAACTCCCCTCAGGGTACTGTAGCTCTGACGCAGACACTTCTCTGCACTACAGAGCAATCTGGGTGTTTAGGAGTATTTCTGAAGATGACTGTCTCATGGCCATCCTGAGAAATGGAATTTCAGGTGCAAGTGCCAGGCATGAAGCTGCTGCCTTCCCACTGCCTGCCCCAGCTCAGAGGGGTGACATCCATGACTCCAATGTGCTCTGGGGGCTGGCAGCTGTGCTTTTGAACCCAGGAGTGTGCCTGGTGGGGTTGGTCATTGGCTGCCTCTTCAAATCAAACTCTTCAGTGATGCGGTTAAAAATATGTGATGTCAATTGCAATGGGGAAAACAAAGTCAAACTCAGTATAGGTAAAAGTCCTTTCTCTCTAGCTTATAGCACATGAGACGCCAGGATGCACAGACCTCTATCCAACTTCCTTGGGATCCACAGCCCCACGGCAAAGTCCATTGCAGCTGGATGAATGTGGAACAGTCTTTGGCAGGAGGTTCACTTCCATACCTTTGTTTTCCCTGCAACATTATCATCTCCACCCCGCAATCACACTCCTGAGCAGAGGAAGACAATACTCAGCAACTGTGAATTAAATCCAGACCTGAGCTGTGTCAGTGTTCAAGCAGAGCATCCCCGGTGAGTGCTGTGGGGGTGGCAGTGCAGTGCCTGTCTGCTCCCTGACAGCCTAATATCAGGGCTGGGGCCAGGGCCGGGCAGCCCTCCCTGCCTCCTGCACTGAGGGTCTGTGTGGGGACATGACATTCTCTCTGGCTCCAGCTGCTGGCCTGCCAAGGAGGCAAGACTTTTTATTAGGAAAGCACTCCTTCTAGCTCGGATGACAGCAGCCTGTGGGTTTCATGCTGCTTATGGCAGTCCTGTCCCTCATGGTGCACATATATATGTGAAAGCATAATATATTTCACTTGTCACTTCTTCAGTTTGCTTGGCGGTTTTCCCTGTCATTATGATGACAGAAGGGTTGATCTCAAGAGTGCCACCAAGTGCAGAGTGCCTTGCAGAGATACAAAATTGTTGAGAAATACAGTGCAGACATGTAAAGAGCAAATTAGAAGGCACATCAGCCCTCATCCCAGGTATGCTCTACCTCTGCTGCTATTTAACATCCTGCTTCTCGTGTTTATTGTGACTTTTGGTTAAAGTTTGAGGAATGTACATTCTAATCCCTGTGTTGCTGCAAAAGTCGAACTGACCCACTGGATCGAAGATAATGGTTCACAGTAGAATATTAATCCAACAGTATAATGGGGGAATGTGTGGAAGAGGGAGAAAACAGAGGATCAAGAAAAAAATCACTCATCTAAGGTAATCAGCATTCAGACATTACTGGTTATTGTAACTCCAAAATGCAGTCTATAAGGCAAGTTTTCAAACAGCCTTCAAAAATAGCTCCAAATTTTGCACACCAGTAGACTCATTCAAAGGTAGTTGAGGACAGTACTAGGTCTAACACTGGCTTTTTTGACTTTGGATCCAGTTTCCAAAATTTTACAGGTGTACAATATATAAAATATAAACATGATGAACAGATCACCACACTCCAGAACTCCTCAGAACTTTGTCCTCTCAGAAGCATTCTCCTTTAGAAGATACCTGACAAGCTGTTTCTTTAGTTTGGAAATAACTGTAATCTCCAGAGGGAGTGCAACTGGCCCAGAGGACCTCCACACTTTGTGTGCTGTTAGTCATTACCATTGACTTGGGGTGTCAGTGTCAGACTGTTGTCCCAAATATAGGCTCATTACCTGGTACACGGCACCAATTCACACACCAAGGCAAGATATTTCAGTTTTTCATTCTAGTTTGAGCAAAGTAGGGAGCTAGCAAAAGGCTGGCTCGCCAGGCATCAAAGCTTTACACTATTCATATATTTTAATAAACAAAGGCATCAGCATTCATTGGTTGCAGATTACATAATGTTTTTTGAAATTAGTACTCAAATCCCTATTTGCTAGTTGTATCTCTTGTTTCTCGTGCTAATTAGCCTGCATGTGCAGTTTTTCCCTCCATTTGAGCCTGGGGTCTGTTTTGAGTAGGTGGTCAATGAGTCAGTGGTTGCAATCTCCCACTGCCAGAATTACCTTTCCCTCAGTTAATGCTCAGTTCTGCTGACTTCACTCCTGGTGGCTACCAGACAGACAGCCCATTCATCTTGGGATTGTCTTCCCTCTTCCTTAAAACAAAAGATTAGCCAAGCATACAATGTTCACAATGCAGTTGCTTAATCACAACTGTCCCACTATAGCTACTTAGAAAAAATTGCAGTTTGATTNTCATTGGTTGCAGATTACATAATGTTTTTTGAAATTAGTACTCAAATCCCTATTTGCTAGTTGTATCTCTTGTTTCTCGTGCTAATTAGCCTGCATGTGCAGTTTTTCCCTCCATTTGAGCCTGGGGTCTGTTTTGAGTAGGTGGTCAATGAGTCAGTGGTTGCAATCTCCCACTGCCAGAATTACCTTTCCCTCAGTTAATGCTCAGTTCTGCTGACTTCACTCCTGGTGGCTACCAGACAGACAGCCCATTCATCTTGGGATTGTCTTCCCTCTTCCTTAAAACAAAAGATTAGCCAAGCATACAATGTTCACAATGCAGTTGCTTAATCACAACTGTCCCACTATAGCTACTTAGAAAAAATTGCAGTTTGATTCAAACGTTGAGGGATTTGATATTAAGACTGTCAGACTTATGTGTCAATGTCAGACTGTGCTGACCCTATCAGGAACCATCAATAATGACTGATTTTCAAAACAGGGAGAGGAAAAGGAACAAACATAGCTGTGGAAGGAGGTGAGAGGATGTCAATTAGCCAGGAGAGTCAGTGGGAGCTGCTCAGTGCTCTCTGTGCCCCACGAGCTCTCTGATGTGCTTTTATGTGCCTGACAGTTGCTGAGTGCCAGAGCAGCTCTTGGTGGTTGCCACATGGCACATTTAAGGGTGAACTAAACTATCATCTGGGACCAAAACTCCCTTACTCCGTACTTGTGCCTATCCTGAGGGTAGAGAGCAGCAAAGCCACAAGTTTGTGGTTGCTCTGGGGCTGCAGTGGCACCAGCTTGTTGTTCCCCAGCCTGGGGCAAAAAAAAAGGGCATTTGGTGTCTTTCACTGTGTTTCTTCAGCTGTTCAAGCTGGGCACTGAGCTGAGAAGTGGCTGTCACCTCAACAGGCTCTTAAAGACTGGTAAGGCCTTGGCAGTGATTGCTTTTGGGAACACTGTTGGCTGCTGTGCAAGGTGTCAGGAATCCCAGATGCAGACCTTGGGGGTTAATGCTGTCACTGGATAGTGGGTTTTATCAGCCTTTCCCATGGTTTTGCTCACACAACCTTTCAGTTGTCTCAGTAACAAGTAGTGGCTGTCTTTATGTGCCTTGGCTGTCTTTGTGTGGGAGCTATGTTTGGTCCCAGTAACAGGTATTCACTATCGGCACCCATGAGCCAGAACAGTCACTGCAGTGGCTGTAGGAGAGACATGGCTCCTTTCCCGCCAGGACCACTGGATGTGGAGAACAGCAATGCTTCCATTTGCAAGGGGCTTGAATCTCCTGCTTGGGACTATTTTGATCTTTAGATGGCCAGAACTTGTTAGTCTGCTTTAGGGAATGGGGAGGTTTAGAAACTGTCCCTCGTGTGACTGTTTTACGCCATGAGCTGGTCTGGTGTTGCCCTAGGGGCATGTGCCGGCCCGCCATACAAAGAAGAGTCTGGCAGAGAAAAGCAGGCCAGCTGAGCAAGGTGAATGCATTCCTGTAACATGCTATGTGTCCTTTCTGCATTAACTGGGCTGCTGTTGGTCTGGGTGCTGCAGCTCAGGCTTTTGCAAGGCTGACACACGAGCACAACCCCATTGAGGGACGATGCTCAGCCCTGGCTGCTGTGTGCCTTGCTGTAACGTGTTAGAAGGGCTTGGTGAATGTAGCAGGGATGTGGCAGCATGTGCTTGCTTCAGGCAGATTGCTCTCCTGGGATTCTCTGCTGCAGTTCTGAGTGGAGCTGCTGGTGTGGAGCACATTTGGTGTGCTGGGCCATAGTGCAGAGAGAAGGACAGTGACTTTGGGGACAGTGCCTTTCTGAGAGTGCCTAGGGTGTGGTGATTGTGCAGGTGATTTATTTGCAGTCTGTCACTGTCCAGATGCTTGTCCTGCTCTGCCACGCATCTGCTGGTTTGATGATACGGGGGGACACAATTCCAGCCGTGTGTTTTCCAGCCCAGGAGGAAGTATGGTTCTGTCCTTCACACCTCTCACTTTTATTTGGTCAGAGGTGCCCGGAGTCCTTTGGGTGAAAGTGGAGGCCATGGTTTGTATGGGGGAAGACTGGACTCTGAGGAAGGCAGGGAACAGTGGTGACACCAGCGGTGTCACAGCGGTTCCCTCCGGTGTGCAGGGAAGACAAGGCACGGTCTCTGCCAGCCGTAAAGCCCCAGGTCTCAATCCCCTTCCTGTCTATGAGCTCTGCATGCGTGATAGGAAAGGGTATAGCCTCCTACTGATCCTAATTAAAACCACAGATAACCTGCTCTTCAGCAAGTAGCAAAACTGCTGTAGTGAAAAATTAAAGGATTTTGATCTGTGATTTGCGTGTATATGCAAGCAGCAGACCAAGACAATCATGCTTAATTTTGCAATCCTAGATTAACTTCTGTGAACCTAATTGGATTATTTTTTTCTTTCTGCCCGCTTCAAAATAACCGTCCAATCATAATACAGAAATGTCCTGAAATTGGAAAAGTAAGAGAGAGAGTATTTTCTTGTTATTCTGAATTTAAAAAGTGATTATTTTAGTTTCTCATATGCAGGCTTAGCAGTAAACAAAGGAGGAATTGCATTGAAATATGTATGAATAAAAGTAAAACTCTAGCTGATAGACTTTATTTCAGTGGTCAATTCAATTTAAAACCCTCAAGCTGGAGGTGTTATCCTCATTTTTTATTTATTGAAGAAATAAGCTTGTTGAGGCTTATCCCAGCAGTCTAGCAGCTTGGCAGGCTGTTCCTCCTATAAAGGACTGAGATAATATTTCTAGTGGCATTACAAAGGTGAAAGTCATTTCTATGGAACTTTCTATTCCCTTGAAAAGGTCGTTGTAGAAAGCTTGGAGAGAAACAATTTTTTATTGTAAAATCCACTGGAGGGTCATCCTGCTTGTTTCAAGTTGTTCAGGCATGCACATGTGATTTCATGTTTTGCTTCTTAGTGCTCTTTTAAAATTAATATCCAGAAGTTGAGTCATTTCAAATTGTGCACGAAACAATTTACAAAGGAATAGGAATTCCGTCCCCCCTCTTCCCAAAAGTTTTGTTTTCTCAATTGACAAAACATGCGTCTTTTATAAAGTGTAGTTGCAAGGAGACAGTGCTTTATGCCTTACCGCATAGAAATGTGTGCCATTTGCAGTCATGCGGTGTACAAACTGAATATGGGAGATGTAGTACGTTAGAAGATTTGAGTACCCCAGTCACAAGGGGTCTTGCACCAGATAGAAACGAGGCTCGGGGGAACTTGTCATGCAGAAAATTAACCCACGAAAACTTCAGAAAGCTGCTCTATATGCTAATGTGTTTTAAGTATGCAGTGGAAGCAACTGGAAGAGCGTGAAATATGAGGGACAGTGGGAGGAGTGGAGTGGCATTTCCAGCACCACTTACTGCATCTGGAAACCATGCTAGCTGTGGCTTTAGTTTTTATTGATAGAAGCCCCATGGGTGAGGAGAAGAGAGGGAATTATTAAAAAGATATCTTCAAAAATTGTGACACATGGGAAGAAACCATGTTTTAATACACAGCATCTTTGACTTGGAAGAATCTTGATGCACACTAGAAGTATGATTTGTAGTAAAACTGCAACAAAGCTGAAGCAGAGGCTGTGCAGAACAATGCCATGGAATAGAGCCTGCAACCTGATTTCCTAAAACCAAGAGCAGATGCTTAGGTGATGTGTATCAACATAGCACAATGTGGCCTTGCTTCTTGCTAGAGGTTACTAGATGCCACTGTGGTGCTGAGGAAGGCTGCCAAGAAAAAGAAGGAAAGATAAGAAACAGGGGGGAAAATCAATGAACAGGATTCACAGACCAGGAAATAGTGAAATGAGGAAAGAAAAGTGATTAAGAAGGTAAAAAGTTGAAATGAGTCTCTCTCCCTCAGGTCTTTGAGAAGATGTTCATATAATTTTCTAATCATGTTTTTTTTCCCACAGCTCATTCATGGTTACATCTTCTACTTGCAGCAGCAACATCAAAAATTTATCTTTAAGCACTGATTCATAGAGGCATAGAAATTAGCTGAGTAGGAAGGAGCAATTTAATCATATAACATCATCTACAGGTGATCACCTGCAAGGGATTAATGAAGAAGTAAAGATCCCCCGGCAGCATAAGAGAGGAAGGGAGCAATGTTTGCAAATGTACATAGAGTAAAATAGAGAAGGTTGAAGAGTAATTTTACAACTGATGAACCTGGCATTTATCCAAAGTCAGATAATTAAAAAAAAAAAATCATTATTTTTGGCCCCAAGTGAAAAACAGATAGCAATTAGAAAGGGTGACTATATATTGCATAAGACTCTTAAGAAATACTACTTCACAAATAAAAGATATCACAGTATTTACCGTGTCGACTTAAGCAATAAAGCAATTTAAGATAATTCTTCATAGAAATCATTTGGGTGTGTAAAGGATGAACATAAACCAGCTTGTCTCATTGCTATTTGCAATGGTTAAACAACACCCAGGCACAAGGACCATCTCTGCACTTAAGCTGGAAGCTTTTATTTCCTCTCAACACTGTAATGCTCTTTACTTTTTGATAACTGGGATTCAAAACAGAGGAGTGGAAATAGAGTCCTTAGAAAAGATTCCTTTATTCTTGTAACAGCTTGTCTTGAATAAACCGATTTTTTTTTAGTTTTTTTGTTTGTTTGTTTGTTTGGGGTTTTTTGTTGTTGTTGTTTTTGTGGGTTTTTTGGTGTTTTTTTGTTCCCTCCTAGTACATGCAAAGGACAAAGAAATATGAAGTAATAACTACAGAAAACTGGACGGCTCATGTGCATGGCATTGAAGTCTGAATAGTGACAGTATTTTACATGAAGTTGGTGAGGCAAGGGCTTTGTTTTAAACCTTTTGGAAAGTTCAATCCCATCATCTATCTCCATTCAGGAAGATGAACAAAATTAATCTCATGCTGTGAACAGCTCTGTACATGACTGTGGTGAGGAACCCACAACTTCGAAGGCCTGTGCATGAGCCAAATCCAAGTGGCTCAGGACATATGCAACTCTTAATGTGTTTTTGCTGTGTCTATATATACTGTGCACTAGGGAGAGATAGCTCACCTCAGATGAGGATGTCATCTATATGGAAAAGGTGGAGAAAAAAAGACAATACCCACAGAATAATTCCTCCATTGCCCATGTTGACTGCTTTTCTTTCAGGAGTCTTACCATATGAGAAGTAGTTTCGAGAAGGAAAAAAAACCCATCAGCAAGGAACAGGAGCGATGTGAAAAGTACATGGAGGTGGTAAAGACAAAGCTTGCAGAGAAGAGAGTTGTGGTTGGCACAGGCAGAAGAGCAGGAGCTGAATGAAACCTGGGTAACCTGTGCAAGGACAAGTCCCTAAAAGTGAAGATATGGGTCCATAAAATAATATGAGGGTCACTTTGAATGTGGAAGAAAGGGAACAACAGGATAGGGTGCAGAAGAAAGGCAACAAGTTAAAAATGTAGGTAAAATAGCATTTGAAGTGTGTATCTTTTGGGGAGGGCAGCTTGTTGATGGGTGCAATCTTTAGGGATGTATGCAATGTATGGATGTATGTAGCCAATGCACTGGCTGCTTACACAGAGCAAAAACCTTCTGGATGTGGCCTGGATACTAGTAAGAGTAAAGTCTTACAGACTGGAATAGCCACAATCATGGGAATTCTGATAACCGCTGAGATAGGGGGAGAGAACAGGGGCTTGCTCTAATAGGACCACAACAAATGCAGGGATTAGAGACAGCCAGAAACCCAAAGGCAGGACAGGGAGGTGGGGTTATAAAGCAAGACAACTTTTCAAGGGCACCATTACAGAAAATAAGGCTTTGAGGATGCAGAATGGTTTAGAGAGGTTAAGGAAGATGGATGTAGTCTGTAGGTCTTGAATACATCACTAAGAGCTTGTTGGGAAGACCTTGTATTGCAGACCACGGTGTGGGTGGGCCTGATCCAGGATAGGTGTGAATGGGGAGTTGCCATGGACAGGTCAAGAAATGTCTCCAAACCCATGGTAAAAGCAGCAAAAACTTAACATAGAAAAAAAAATGGAGTTGTCAAACAGTGGTGTCAGACTAGCAAAAGTTTTTTTTCATGAGAAGACCGGTAATTTCTGATCAAGTTGAATTATTTTAAGTAGCCAATCCTTTATATTGTTCCTGACTTTGATTCTGAGCATGGGGAAAACATATATCTTCATCAGTCTAGTGGCATTTGTTGGAAAACATTCTCTGTGTTTAGTTAATGACTTAATTAGAAAATCAGTAGTCAGCTGGCAGTGAATGGTGGGTCTTTATTTAACAGGGAAGCACGGAAATTAGCCATCCATCTGTTTTTTCCTGTTAATTACCTCTAAATATTAAAATTGAATACAGCCTTACAACCTGATTGGTAGTTTGAGTGGTAATAGCAGAGTTCACATACTAAAAGGAAGCCATTAGTAGAAATAAAGATGATGCAGCTCCTGTATTTCACAGCTTTTGTACTTGTTTCTGAAGCACTGCTACCTGCCTATGACAGCTGCTGTGGAGGTCAGGCTCAGCATTTCCAGCCCTTCAGCCACACTTAGAGCTTTAAATGAGCATCAGTCTTGAGAACAGAGTTAACTGAGCTGTTGTTTTTCCATGAGAAACATGACTGCAAACGGCATGTCAGAGCAGTGTTGAGCTGGGAGGCTGGTCCCACTTTGAGGTTTGTTGTTTGTAGGGGGCTTGGACTAGTTGGCCTCGAGAGATCCCTTCCAACCTAAATTACTCTGTGTGCCATGTGCCCTTAGGAGCAGCAGTCAGAGATGGAAGCCTCTCTCATTTTGTTGGTTTTCCCCTCTGAAACACCTTTCACCAGCACTGGCACTCCCTCACTCCCACTCCCTCCCTTCTCCTAGCAAAGTCCCCTGTGCAGCCCACCCCACCCCAGAGACAGCCCCAAAGAACCTGGTTGGGGTGCAGCTTCTGCCTCAGCTGAGTTCCTTGGGGTGGCTCAGACAGTCTGCTGGGGCAGTCTTGCACATTTACTCTTCCCTTTCTGATCATCACTGCAGCTGGGCACCCTCATGCACCCAAAGGATGCCAAAACCTACTCTCTCCTAGCCATAACTGCTTGGGTGTCCTATCTTCCCTGACACAGGCAACTTGTTTCAGGAAATTATGCCCAATCCTTGTTCTTTAATGATAATTTCTATTGAGCTTGCTGAAAGAAAAAAAAAATATTGTTCTGCAGCACTTCTTATGAATACCATATTTTTATTTTAATTTCTAGGTTGAGTTTTTTTTTTCTTTATAGCATATGTACTATGCGGAGCTGCTTTGGAAGCTTTATAGATAGACAGGGTCAGGGCACACTTCCCTGGTTTCAACCAACAGTTTCCACCTCCAACAAGATGGAAAAAGGAAAAAGCATAATGGATGTCTGTGCTTCCCCACTAAAAGAAATTTTCAGTGGCTGAGATAAATTTTCCCTTCTTTTTAGGTATTAATGTTAGATAGTAGGGAACCCAAAGGCATCTGGAGGAGGCAGCTGCAACAGTAGCTTCAGAAGGACAGCTGGAGATAAACCTCCCAAACTCAGGCAGGGAGTCCTGAAAGAAGAATCCCACTGCATGTGGATAAGCAGCAGGTCACGCTTCTGTCGCCTTCAGACTTGGTTTACGCTCAGCTTGTGGCACTGCATCTTTCCAACCAAATGCTTTCTCTCACCAATAAGGATGTCATTTCTCAGTTCCATCTGCAGTTTGTTACTCACATATTACTTACACTTCCTTGACTCTTGATAAGAAAAATGATTGTCATCTTGTCAATTTTCAGAACATTTTTAAGAGATGGCTTCCAGTGCTGTTACAGCACTTCTGCTACCTCTAATATTTGTTTTGATGGATTTGGAGCTGCCATACTATAGTTTTCACTGTTACTGCATGTCAGGTTGACGTATGTGATATTTCCTCTATTGTGTATTGGTGTAATTCAAAAAGGATTTGTCCAGAGAAATGGACAGGGAAGAAATTTAGGGTGCAAGGCAAGTAATAAATATTTAAATGATGCTTAGGAATTGCTAATGGACAATATCAAATTCTCAGCGTTGATTTTGCCCCTTCCTAGACTGATTTCCACAATATTTGAATCAGGACATTTTAACTTCCATAAGCACAAAAGACAGGATACAAAAGACTCTTTGTCTCTCAGGACAGAGGAAATAAGTATGTGAAAGACTCCCAGAGCAAGAAATCCTACCAGAGCACCTGACCATAGGTTAAGTGGGCAAGACTGCCATTGCAAATTGTGAAATGACAACAAGGCATATGTGCAGACTGCTATCTAAAATAAATTATTTTCCTGATTTTTGTTTTCTAATGTTCTGAAATAATTTGGTTTTAGCTGATGTTTTTGAATTTCTCTGTATTGCTGGCCTGCTGAGAAGATAACCAGTTGTCTAAGTTGGTGGGGCCAAGGATCCATAGATCCTTGGGGTTGTGCACCACAAGATCCAGGTGAAGCGGGGCGCAAGTAAATGATACCACCCTGGAACTGACTAAGGCACAAGGCCTGAAGAAATAGAGTTAGTGGTATTGAAGGTGTGACCACTCAGATGTGCAGTTAGTTTCACAAGTATGACTCTTGCTAGCTGCATCCTCTCAATTGCCAAATAAACTGCATGGGTGTCTGCCCAACACCTTGAATATAAATCTGGAATATTACACAAAAAGAGCCACTTAAATAATTTCTCTGGGGTATGAAATGGGATCATTTCTAGATGCAATGAACTGAACTTTGCTTTCTGTTTTGGGAGTGCATTCCTGAAGAAAGAAAGTTTATTCTGCCTCAGCCCCAGGTGGAAATGGTGGTAATTTTCCTCCTAAATGGCTGTCACAGCTTTCTCAGAATGTCACAGTAAAGAGGTGCTGTTTAGCTGTCATGACCATGAAGTGTTTATTAATTTTTGAATATGTATTTATGGGGTTCAGTTTATACAGTGCATGATAATTTAGATGTTTGATTCTTAAATGCAAAAAGTATAAAAGTGAGTATCATTGTTTGCTTCTTGAATCATTATTACACAAAATGTCTTAGACAGGAGTACCTAATACTATTTTTTTGTTGTTTCATTTCTAAAAAAATCTTGTCCTTTGCAGAATAAATTTATTTCAAACCCTTTACCATGAATAACACTAAAGATTAAAAAAAAACACATAATGAATTACAGGCTGAAGAATAGTCAAGCAAATAGGCAAACACAAAAATCCCCTTTATCAAGGGAAATGGTGGCAGAGTCAAATCATTTTGCTCATTTTTAAGGCCAGGAGTCATGTCAGCGCCATCATCTCTCAGTACTTTTAAGTATGTTCTCGACACCTGATGAGCTTTCTAAAGGCCAGCTTGAAATCCTCGTTAAAGCTTGTGTATAGCAAAGGGTTGATGAGTGAGTTGACATACCCAAGCCAGGTCAAGAAGTCTGCTACTTCTGGGGAGACAGTGCAAATGTGGAGGCCCACAAGCAGTTCCTTGATGAAAAAGGGCAACCAGGACAAGATGAAAGCACCTAAAATCAGCCCCAAAATGCGAGCAGCCTTCCGTTCTCGTGTCGTGGAGATCTGCTGCCGGTCGCCAGCCAGGTCCAAGTCATTCTCGAAAGGAGGGATCCTCACAGATGCATTGATTTTATCAAACTCTGTGGTTGGGTCAGATGTGGAAAAGTCCGAGACGCAGAACGTCTGTGTGAGCTTGCAGCTGGCAAAAGAGTTCTGGCTGTCAGTGCTCCTGTTGCTGAGGTGGCGGCTCGAACCCCGCTTTTGGTAAAGGCTCTTTGCAGCATGGTAAATTCTGTAGTACAGGATCAGAATCAAAGTCAAGGGGATGTAAAATGCCCCGAATGTGGAATAAATAGTGTAGATGACATGGTCATGCTGAATGCGACACTCACTGGGAATATTGATGCTGTGGTGATTTCTCCAAAACAAGGGGGGCATTGATATGAAAATGGAGATAGTCCACACAGTGACTATCATCAGCCCAGCCCTTTTCGCCGTTCTTTTCCTGGCGTATTCGATGGCGTCTGTGATGGCCCAGTACCTGTCCAGTGCAATGACACACAGATGAAGGATTGAACACGTGCAACAGGTCATGTCGACACTAAGCCAGATCTCACAGATGAAGTACCCCAAAGTCCATTTATCTATCATTATGTAAGTGATGCTCAAGGGCATGACGAGAACAGCGACAAGGAGATCTGTCACAGCCAGTGAACATATGAGATAATTTGCTGGCTGGTGGAGCTTCTTGGTTGTGGAGATTGCTGCAATTACAGCAGAATTCAGCAGCATAGTCAAGGTTGTGATTGTGGCCAAGGTCAGGGTAATGAGCATCTTTTCAGTTACTGTTTTTGGCTTTGCAGCCACACTGGCTTCAGTGGTGCAGTTTGTGAAATTCATTTTCCCCTCCAGGATGCAAAAAGTTGGTAATGAAGAGTTCCAGGTTCAGAAGTTATCCATTTGAAAGAGATGCTGCAGGTGCAAATTTTTTTTTTTTTAATAATCCCATATTCAACAGAGCAGCAAAAAGCTTCCAGGTTTCTTCCTGTTCATTGTTTTCCTAGAAGATAAAAACACATCTGTTAGTCAATCTAGGATAATCCCACCTTCTGGTAAAAAGTTTTGCATTTCTAATATTATCATCTAATATAAAATGTTGGTCTGTTTTCCCTTCTCTTCTCGTCTGTCTTTTCTCTCCCCTTTTCTCTGCATTCATCCTTCATTTTTTCTTCTCTAAAGGGCAATTTAGGCCAGATTTCCTGCTGATGTGAAATGGTTATTCCTTCTTTGGTTTTGGAGATTTTGCTTAAAGTCTGAGGCTGGACTAAGGGACCTCCAGAGGTCCCTTTGCACAAACACATCTATGATCTTTGTGATACCGATACCAGGAGCTAGTCCTTTTCCTGCTTGTTAAAATACACTCCAGCAGATGAAGAGCTGAGGGAATTTGCCTTTTCATTTTAATTGCTATATGAGAGGCATCAATTACTTCTATATATCACCTCTGGAAAAAAAAGCAGCAGAGCAGCCTATCTCAGCGAAGGCATGCCAGCATTTCATAGCTTTCTATTCTGCTTTTTCATATCCATGTCTGTATTAATATATTGGAAACTGTACTCAAAAATTACTTAGGTTACCTTTATCATGCAGGTTTCCAACAATGTTTAAAGCTTTATGGCAAATGCTTGGTTTTACACAGCACATCAGTGTTGCTAGGAGCTTATATAGTTTTGTCTAATTATTCCTGACATTTCACATATCCCACTGTGAGCATCTTTAGAGGAGACAGACAAAAAGTTTTTGCCATTGCTTTGAGATTTCTATCTAATTGTGCTCCCTGTCAGGGAGTCCAGTGTGATGCAAGGTACAAACAATAATTAAAAAAAAAGTTTAATTTTGTTTCAGAAGTTCATATGTCTTTTCCCTATATCCCAAATGCTAATTGAAGCCAGTTAACAGTCCATGAGATGCAACTTGAGATAACTTCTGGGACCTTGTTTACTCATTTGTAATTTGTCTTGGCGTAAAGGATGTGGAAAACTGTAAGTCTGCATCCTTTTCCATCAAAATAAACAGGAAGATTCCTTCCCCTGGCTTCATTTATCAAAGAGTAAGGAGGCTTCTAGGTTACTTGTACAGGCTCCCTCAACAGGCAGGGGAATAAGATAGCAGCTGCTGGAAATACACTTCTTCCCTCTCAAGACAAGCCTTTAAGGAAGATGGTATGAATCATATCCTGGAAATGCTGATCTTTCTCTATTTTGACTACAAGTGGCTCCTCCACAGTTGCATTTAGAATACACGCCTGATTTTTAGATGGCTAAATTTGAGAGGTAAAACCCATTCTCACTGACACCAGTGGGACTTGGATTAGGCTCTGAGTTTGCACATGCAAGCTAATGAGGAATTAAGAAATTGAATGAGGAATTATGAATTTAAAGCTAGTTGGCTGCTTAGCTCTGTGTACATATGCTCTTCTCCAGAAATTGAAGTGCCATATTCAGAATGAGCTGAATGAGGAAAAATTAAAAATAGAAACTTTAGAGAAAAACTTCTATTTGTGGATAGGCTCTAGGAAAGCAGATCCGTACTGCCGTAGTCTCTGGGTTAGCAAAATGTGAGTTTTAAATTCTGTCCATGGAACAGGAGAACCACCTTCCCCCCAAAGCATACTCTACTCTTAAGGAACTATTTTAAACAGCTTTAAACTATGAATAGTCTTGGAGGAAATACTAGGCCTGCTTATTGAAAATTGACTGGAGAAGTCAGATGGAAATCCATCCATCAGTCTTCATGTTGTTACTGCATTGGAAATGTCAGTTTGGTTGTTTAGGCCTAAAGCCAAAATATCAGCTCAAACCTTCTTCATAAATTGTTCATACGAGTCTTTTCTGTCAAGCCAGATTCTGATTTCCTTAGTTTGCACCCTTATTATGTCTGATGCTTTGATCAGAGGATAAAGCAAAGAGGCTTTCTCTCCCTCTCTGCACTCCTGGAGCACGGACCAAAAGCAACTGTAATCCATATGCTTTCTTCAGCACTATAATTTAGTGAGTATACCCTGGTCCACAAGCACCCTCAAAGATACCGGAAAACACCATGGAATTCACGTCTCCTCCACAACCAGTTATTGATCTGGTCCACACATAGGAGTTCTTGTGATGCTTCTTGATGTAAGCAGACTTCTTTCTGCTCGTCCTTCACTCCTCTGGGGCCCTTAAGTTTCATGGCCCTGGAACATCTCCCCACCCTGTGTGGTCCCCACCATTTTCTCTTATGAGCACTGCCTATATGCCCATTTAATCCAGCAGGAGCTGGATTGCTGTGGTTCTCCCCCTAGACGGCCTTTCACACTAATGTATCCCAAGGGAAACTCTTTCTGAGCTCTACCTGTTCCCTGTACAAGGATACTCTGAAAAATAAGTTCTTCCTTTCCTTAATTAACTTGTATTTAAACAAACTTAATCAGATCCAAGCATCAGGTTTCCTTTAGGACAAAGGATACTGCTGATAACACAGGGGAGTTTGGCTGTACAAGTCTGCTACCGCTCAGGAGGGCCAACATTTTTTTCCTTGGAAAACCACTGCAATAATTGAAGACAGGGAAAAATATAAACAAAGCATCATCCCTGCCTGCAAGTACCTCAGACTCCACAAGCCCAACGTTTCATGTCAAAACCCATCACTGGAGAGTGAATTCAGTTTTAATTCCTGTATTCCTCATAGGAAGTGAGCCCTTAGCAATTCAGACAATATAAATACCATGTAAAAGAATGGCACTCAACCAGTATTATTAAAGAAGTATATTTAAATGCTGAAAAGTCATTTCAGCTCTTGAGAGCTGAAGGTTTCTCCTCCAACTTAAGTTTGTGCCTCTTGTCCTCCTTTACCCACATGATGAGGATACACACTGGCACCACAACTAGTTAGTTATAATTAGTTGACTGTAGCCCTGGCTGTTCACCTCCCAGCTCACCTCCTATGCCAGAGCAGCCTGAGACTCCCCTGAGCTGCTGTTGCCATCTCAGCACTACCTCCGGGGGCTCGGCCAGGGCTCATATCCACCCTCCTGCAGTGCTTGCTCCTCAGCCACTCTCTCACTGTCCTTGCTTGTCCAACTGTCCTCTCTCTACTTTTGAATTAGAAGACATAGATAGAGAGTACTTTGGGCCAGGAAAGAAATGATGTTTTAAACTAGGAAGTGATTTACTAGGAGATGCCAGCAATTTACCTTGCTTATTAATACAGGGCAGGATTTAAATGCTACTTATCATTAATCTTTAAAAATGCAGGTGTGTTTGTGGTCATAACATGAGTGTTAACAAGGAGAATTTTACTATCTCTAGGCAATAATAGCTGGTTTCCAGCATCTCTATCACTTGCATACAATTGCTATATATAGTATTGCTATTACTATAGTAATTGATTGTGGTTTTCTAAGTGACATTTTGGAAGGGACATTAATAACAGTTATTTAAAGTGCTCTCACTAAAAGCACTGCTGTGTTTATGTTTTGCAGCTGTATCGCTTTAGGCTGTCAGTCATTTCCTATAGAGAGAATTTTACACACACAGACTAATTTCCCACATTTGGTGCAAGAAACTCATCTGGCTTCCTCCAAATGGGAATCAATCATGTTTCATATTAGCTGATTATTGGTAATGGCTTTGAGTGCTGTTTAGAAGGAAGGAAGGGGCAAGAGTTTGATTAATTGTTCTTTAAAAGGAACTAGACGATTTTAAGCTGTAAGATGGCAATGTCCATGTCTGCTCTTGCCAAAAAAATAGCTCCCCCTTCTCAGCAGAGGACCACAGTGTAGCAGAATACTCTGAATTTCTGCTGGACAGACTGACTCCCACTCCTTGGCCACTGAACTTTCCACCATTTCATAACAAATGGAACAATATCACTTGAAGCAAACAAGTGGAACTGGCATTGCACATGTGTCGGTTTAAGGCAGGTTAGTTCCTTTACATCCATGGTTTTACATTTCCTCTAAGCAATTATGGCACTGCACAACTGCTACCTCTTTGTGCCCTTGACAGCAATAAATCAGTTTGACTCTGTTAAACTCTGAATTGGTCTGACTGCTTTTCACTTTCAATACTTCCATCATTGGAGCTGTGAAGGGCAAGAATCTATACCATGATTTGTGAGACAGTTTATGGAAAATATGACTTAGCACATTTATGATAATTGTAATATTTCAAACTATGAAAAGATGCTAAACTTTCAATGCTCTTCCTCTTCCTTCAAAGGGGTTTTCTCTTCCAAGTTTATGTACAAAGCACTGAAATTCAGGCCTTTCACTTGCAACTTTCTAGATCATCCTGCTTTTGTAAAGTCAACAAATCTTGGACTTCATGGCTCCTTGGTAATCAAATAACAGAGTTTAACTGAAGATTATAGGTTTCCAAATACTAAGTATTGTACTCTGGCATGCTGGTATTGCTTTGGGTTTCTGAGGATGTCAGTGCTGCAGAGGTCATGTTATGGATTTATATAGGCACTGATGCTGCTTGTAACATGTTGTATTTGGAAAAGCAGCATCCAAAAGCTGAGAAAGTGGAGATGGTCAGAATCACACCAACCTGTGGCAAGACTGTCAGCAAAACAAAATCTTCTTGTTACCAAGCAGCTCCTATTCACACCCATAGCATGAGATTTTGATGCAGTTGTCTTGTAGGCAAAATAAAGGCAAACTATTAGAAGGTGCATTGGAGTTGCCTCACAGAAGCGTAAACTGGGGTATGACAATAAAGGAAATAGCTATTTTTGTGTGAAACCCAAAATTTTACAAGAACCTGTCTGAGAAATTCCTAGCTGCATTATAGGACCATAGATTTAGGGACGTGACCTTTTCCTACACAGACTGAATGAGGCCAGGAATGAAATTACTACGAAATTTGTATGAATTGACCTATAAAATTGACCTTCAAGGTAAGTTTTACCCTGTGCACACCACTGAACCAAGCTGCATGACGGAAAGACAGGTTGGAAGGACTCAGCAGTAAGCAAGGTGTGTGGAGGCCTAGCTGTGTGTTTGCACCTGTGGGCAGCCGACTAATGCTCATACATGTAGTGACCCTGTCATAAATAACCAAAGCACAGTATGTTGTAATCAAGGATATAATGGCCAGCAGTCTGTCTTTGTGTAATGTGATTTTGCAGCGATACAGGGATTTTTCTGCTCCAGCTCAGTCCTGGCCAGAGGATGGGCTGAGTGAACAGCACTGGAGACAACAGAACATGCTGGACGTCACAGGTACCAGTGAAGGCATCTGGCACAAGTCACAGATGTAGCCCCAAGGGATGGCTGGATTTTGCAGGTGGAGTTACATGAGAAGTGGTTGAAATTCACAGAAGAGTGGAGGGGAGCACTGGGGACTTTTTCGGAGCACAGCCTTGTAACACCCATAGCACGTCAAGTCGCTCCAACAGTCATCATGTATAAAGCTGAGCTTGCCTACATCAACTCTATCAGAAACTGGATTTCACTGGTTGTTGCAAAATTGGGACCAATGGGGAGGAGGTAATTTGGCCAGAGTTGTCCTTTTGGGAGGAGGCTGAGATGGAGAAAGGGAGTGTCAAGTCTGGTGAAAAGAAGGATGAGAAGTGGAAGAAGAGATAATAAGGGGAAAAGTGAGTATGCATTGCTCATCCACAGCCAAAATCAGGGCAATAACCCAACTTGTTCAGACCAGAGCACATGAGTCAGACCTGACACCACTGTTGGGAGGCTGGGAGGACTGGGTTATTCCCAGCCGGCATGGGGCCCAGGGGACAGAGGGTTGCAGCACTCTGGTGCTGCTGTGTCAATGCCTGCACCAGGCCTGATGGCTTTGGAAGCCATCACCTCCTCAGGGCAATGAGGTGAGTCCAGGTCCCCTTGTCCTCTTCCAAGAGCAAAACCAAGTGTTCGTGCAGGCCAGTCATGGGTGTGTGCAGGAACCCTCATGGCTCTGCTTATCTTCCATTGAAAACTAAATTCTGTCTAGGAGGTCGCTAAAATGGCAAGCTGCAAAGCAGTGCTTAGGCACTGTTATTTGTGTCTTGTCACTGTATATTGTGATGTTGCTCTCTATCTCTTTTGCTGAAGAGCCCAGGATAAATGCCAGGGTGACCATGATGTTTTAACTCTCTCAGCATCAGAAGGGGATCGCTGCTTGTGTAGCAGGAAGACTTCACCTTCCTTCCCAGTGAACTTTGCCAGCCTGGAGGATTTCCTTCCCAAGTTAGAAGCCTGGGAGAAAACTGATGGGAGAGGGGAGGTGCTGCCTCCCAAAAAGCCCTGGTGCCATCTGATCTGGAGTCAATGAGAGACCACAAGCCAGCAGGGTTTTTTTTAAAATAAATCCCTCCAGCATTAAACTATAGAGGTAAGCTTTTCTGGTGCAGATCTTGGCACATGCAAATGAGAAACAATAATTAGTGATGATCTTCAAACCATGCTCCCTCCCACAAGCAGTGGTATGATTATAATTCACAGATGATTACTCATTTTTATCTACTTTCAATATGAAAGTTAGTAAATCTTAGGCAATGAAAGCTCGCAAGTTGCTGCTGAGCTGCAATCCGATACAAAGCTAGGACTTAATGCGGATTTAATCCTGTTTTTTGTCAGACATAAATTAAATTCTCTGGGGTAGTAAAACACACAGATTTCTCATAAAAAAACTAGAGTAGCACCCTACTCTAGTTGCAGTATTTTGTAATAAATAATACTCTAAATTTATAATAACTTGCTTTAAAGAGACTGTCAAATGAAAAAGTAACTTTAAAACTCATCTTCACATCCCTTTAGACCCTTAGCACCGTACATGTCAAAAGTCTCTTTTGTTTTACACTACACAAAATGCCCACGTAAACTTCAGCTCATTCCTGGTAGGTCCTTTCACTTTACCCTTTTCACGCCCTACCTTATATCCTGAGATGTTTAACCTATGGACACCAGAGGCTGTAATTTCCCATGCCATGGAGCCAAGAGACATGGGTAGCTGGATCTTGCAAAATCTTTTGGTGTAGAATTTATAGTAATTAGTTGTACAACCCTACATTGTCAAAACATTTAAGTGCTGCTTTTTGCACCAAGTTGTGGCAGAAAGACCTTCTCCCTGTACCTATTCTTCCTCCAGAGATGATTTATGGAGATAGAAACCTTCTCTCACTATAAATCTATGCTTGACAGAATAGAAAATAAGAAGATGTTTTGTGATTTGTCTCAACTTGTTTTGCAGACTGCATTTGTATAAGTACTGAAATGAGCTAGCTTGGGTACAGAAACATCATGTCACATTAGCATGGAGTGCTGAATGGGTTAATTCACCCAGCCAAGAAACTGTAAATTCTCAATCATGGAGTTCCTGATTCCCACCGATAGGCAGCCTTGTTACATGAGTTAACCTGATTAAAGTTAGCTGTACATGCTCTCCCCTGGTATGTGCATGACATCTGTATTAACAGAGGCAGCAAGCTTGTTTGATTGCCCCAGAGCAGCATTTAACTGCTCCAGAGCTGTGCTTGTCAGCTGATCTTGTCTCAGTGCAAAGGTGCTCTTGATCCCTGGTGATATCCTAATTTAGTAGATAGCCAGACCCAGAAGACACGTAACCTACACACTTAACCTCTCATCTGGGAAGAAAAATACAATCTGTACCTGTTACTGACCCTTGCAACCTTCATGCTTAACAGTCACTCTCACAGAGACAGTACTCTCTGATTAATTTTTTTTTTAGAAAACTTGCTGTTAAGACTGTCTTTCTTGAACTTCGTATTTCTAAATGTTTTTCACTACTAAAGAAGACTTTTCCTCTGTTTTAGGTTCTACCTCACTTTGTACATGCATCTTTACAAGATGCTATGTTACCGAAATTCCCTCTCCTCACTTTTAAGTAAATTTTTAAAGCTTTTAGGTTTTTTTTTTGCCTATGTTGTTTTATAAAACTGACCATGGCACTGATCCCTGCTATAGATGTTTTCATGCTTCAGGAAAACATAAAAACTTCAAATACCTGGTGACAGACCCAAATCACTTGCTTTGGAACAGGCATTTATCCCAAGGGAAGACATTTGCCCCGAGTTTTGTGCTGCTGCCAGTACCCACTGCTGCTTTTGGCTTGGCTGTTTTGCTCTGTGCTTCCCTTTTGTTCTACTGAATGGTTCAGCAAGGCACACACACAGGCACAAAAGAAAAGAGCATCGATGCTGTGTATTGGTGGGTCCTGGGGCCCTTCATAATCCTTCCTCCTACTGCTCAACCTTCCATTCAGACTATTTATTCATTGATTGTATGACTAAGACCTGCAATCAGATGAAAAACAGGTGGGAGGACAGCTTGGATCATGAGATACCCTATCAGACATGGGCAGCTAAACTGTGCGAGATCACTCCCTGTAATTCGCAAGGGGAGAGGGCAGAGAAGTGTGCCATCACCAGCACTCACAGCCCTCCTTAGAAGAACAGCGCTTGGGATGGTGCTTCACTGACGAGTGGCCCAGGGACAGATATTCACAAAGCTGCTTTACTGTAAAGTGAAGGCACACAATGTATGAATGGTCTTGAGCAGGTGAGTCCGTCCCCCAAACCTGCAATTCTTCCTGCAGCCACAACTCAGTCTGCCAGGCAGCAAACAAGATGAAGATCCATCCATAACAAGTCCCAGGAGCATTTTGCCAAAGCAAGATAAACTATGGTGACATTCCCCTTAAAAAATCCCAAACAAAACAACAGTAATTCCAACTGGAGAGACCATGTTGTCATGGCACTGAAGACTGGTGCTGAACTGATGCCCCATTTCTAAGCTGGGAATAGCAGAGAGAGCATCTTGGTGTTTGAAGGAAATACAGAATCACATAAAAAGGTGCTGGAGGACTCAGAAAGAGAGGAGTTCACTCTATTTCTCCTGAAAAAAAAAATCTTGCTTGAAAAATTGGAACCAGGGACAAAATGTTTCAGTGTCCCCTTGGTCACTAACAGTGTAATCTCTTTGTTTCCCCTTTAAGAAAGGGAAAAGTTCTTTTTTCTTATTTCTAATAAGAAATCTTTGTTTCCTCTTTTGAATAGGCTTATGAAAAGAAAATCCATTATTCAAAATGCATTTTGATTAATGTTTACAATTAAAAAAAAAAATTCTTGACTTCCCCAGGTTGCATTTATGTGGAGAATGGAAGAACTGTCCATAGACTTCCAGGAATGGTAACTTTTAAAATAATAGGAGCTATTAGGAGAATTTGAAGTTTAGTATCCTTTGAACTAATAATGTTCTGCTTGTTTTGTAACTAGAAACAAAACTGCCTTGTTGTGACTCTCCCCTCATGGTCTTTTGGAACAGCAACCACGCAGGGCTTGTGAAATTGTCGTAAACCAAGACCATTTTGCTGGAGCAAAATCTCATGTGGGAAAATTATTTTTTAAAAAAGATCCTTCATTACAAAGAAGTCTGTTTCATTTGCAAACTATTAAAGAATTTCACTGGAACATCTTAAAAATTCCTCTGAAGAACAAGAGGACTATGTCCAATATAACTAGAAAGAGTTGCTGCGGGAAGAGTTGGGTTTTCTTACCTGCTGACAACCCTTATTTTTACTTCTTTGAGTTGAAGATCCCAATACAGTTTGCAAGTCTAATACTTCACATACTGTACACAGCCTGGTGGGAGGCACAGTCCAATTCCTCATTTACTAACACCTCCAGGGAGGGGAATGCAGTTTGTGAGTGGGAGACCATGTAAAGACAATGGGATTGACTTGTTCTGCAGCTCCTGCTGCCCGAATGCTGAGTCAGTTCTAGAAATTCAGCAGCACTATAAGGTGCCCATGAACTGGGTGTATTATCTCTGGGCACATGCCTGAAGTGCTGTTTAATCTTCATTGTTTTACGGCTTAAAGCAAACCTAAATATGATTCTAAGAGCACAACTCTGTAAGGACAACCTGTTCCCTATGGTGAACAGTTATTACCCAGCCACCTTTCCTGTGTCACCTGTGGCTTTAAAGACCTGTACCACAATGAACTGGGCCTTCAATCTTCTCTTTCCTAACTGAAGAGCCTGAGCACTCATTCCTCATATTGATGAACTGTGATGTTGTTCCTCATACAGAGGAAAATCCCCTGCATGTACTTTATACAGGTGCTACATTATTAAAGATGCTTAGGTCACTTAAGTCCCTGAAATCCTGGTCCATAAAATCCCTAACTCTCATATAAAGATAGTGAAACATTAGCTCCCTGGTGCATAAATCCTTTCTGAATATGGGTATGAGGCTCCTAAATTAATTAACTGCTTTAGGGTTTCTTTCTGAGGAGTGTTCTCAGGCTTGGAGCCCTGCCATGTAACACAGCATGAGTGGCAGAGTCAGGAAGCTACTGGCAGGAACCAAGTATGCTATGGTCTGTTGTAGTTCTGATGCTTTGCATTTAAGTCACTAACTAGAAAGGCAAGCATCTGCTTTTCAAGGTCTCCCAAATGCATTGAGAGAAAAACTTTAAGAAAAATCTGTACTGAATTCTCACCTGCAAATGCATTTTCCATCTCAATTTCTCATCTTGCTGCTTAGAGACATGTCAAAGACACACAAATATTTACTGATGAATATCATTTATTCAGCTTTGGGGAAATGGTGCTATTTGCATTTATATGGAGACTATCACTTTATACAAGCTAAATGTCACTGTACATGCGTTGTTTTTCTAGTCAATATTTGTTTCTTGCTGCTATTCTGTGTCAGGAGACTGATGTCAATGGAGTTTATTTAATCTCCACATGACTTGGTTCTGTACACAACTGCTCTGCAATTCATAAAGGCCTCAAACAAACAAATCTGACAGACTAAAACTTAGTAATTCTTGAAGCTTGATCTGAGAACCTTTGATATCAATGGAAATGCTTCCACTGTGAGCAAAAATATTTCAGATTAAACCTTAGTGAATATACACCCTATTTCTTGCTGATAAAATAAAGCAGATGACTCACACAATGGCTCTAGACTTGCTCCGAAAGGAAAATTTTGTGTGACTGAACAAATAGTTTTATTGTAGCAGAAGGTGCTGTGGGTCCTTAATCATGTAGAAAAATGCCTCATATTGGTGAGAAGCACTGGGCTGATGGCATGAGCCTGCTGCCTGGGACTGCGAGCGTGGGATTTCCATCTGGGCAGTGTGCTTGCTGCAAGCACAGGAGAAATGAATTACTGACATGTGGTGCACAGCAATCTAAAGGTCAAGGACAGACTCCTGTTTAGTATGAGAAAACACTTCTTGTACAAGCCCTAGGTGCAAATCTTGCTGAGGCAGAGGCATTCAGATATTAGACTGGCTGAGCTCTGACTCCCATGGTGGCCTGATGCACTCTCAGTTTGCCAGCTGGAAGAGGATCCAAAGTTGCTGCAGTACATTCATGGCAGTGTGAGTTTGTATTTGAACTGATGTCATGCTACCATTGCATTCTTAAGGCAAATGCTCCAGGGGTTGGGTCCTGAGCTGCAATTTTAACAAAAATCCCCAGCTAAATGTGGTCAATAGCTCCTGAAAAATCCCATGAAAAAGAGTTTCTGCTTTTATTCCCAGAACGTTGCTGCTGGTAATGGAAGCCATGAGCTGAGGTGACAGCACATACAATTTTTTTGGTTGCCCAAATAAAATAGCCACTGTCATGATACTACTGCAGTTACATTATTCAGGGCCTTAGCAATAATTACACCTAGCTGTAGCTTTCATATGAAGACGTACTTTCTCCCTGAAACGCTTACAATACACACAAGCAAGCTAAAATGTTTGTCCATCGCCTGGGATAACTAAACCATGTGTCTGCTTTTGGAGACTTTTAGTTGCAACTAAGCTCACACAACTGGCACTTTAACTACTTGTCTGGAGCATCATGTAAATACAGAATAAGCAAAAAAACTTTATGAAAACAATTCAATACCGGCTATTTCAGATGTCATTATATGAATTAGTGATAATTGGCTGTTAAAAACCATAAGCACAATAAAATTAACCCACAGATACAATATACATATAGAGTAATTACAAAATTTCACTCACTACAAAGATTGAGCTGTCCTTTAGCAGGCGCAATAAAATATGATGAATCAAACTCTGTTGAAAGTAGTATACATTAAAACAGCAGGAATTGGTGTGTGTGATGCAGAAAGAAAAAGGGCAATGCCCCTGTTTTTCAGCTACAAACTGTATAAACCAAATTTATACTTTCCCCTTCTGTGATAAATTGATTATACTGAATACAGAAGACTGTAGTTCATGCTTATAACATACTATGATGACTAGAACTGATGCCTTGAAGTGGCTACCTGAAAACAGAGGCTAGACAAGATTAAGAGAATAAAGCAGGTATTTATTTGAAGGGTCTTCAAAGGTACACCCTGGACAGTCAAAAGCCTCCAAGGGGTTCCACCTGAGATGGACCCTGGGTCACAGGTTCTTCACACTTTTGTAAGTTTGGTCCACTTGCATATCAGGGTTAATTTTCCAATTGTAATTTCAGTTAATGATGTAATTACGCCAAGCTTGCCCCTCCTCTCAAAGGCTTTAGTTTACATATTTTGGGGCCTGGGACAACAAGGTGTCCTTGAAGTGCAAACCTAGAGAGGGTTTGTTATGTCTAACCAGCATGAGAGAACAGTAGCTAACATGCCACACACAACTTCAGAGTTACACACTAGGCAGTACAGGATTTGAAAAATACAAAAGTTAAAACCTAAGGTGTAAGTACATCACAGCCTTTCATTAACCAGAAAAATGCTTATGTGACCACTTGTCCTGCCCTTGGTTGAATTTTGCTGCAGCAGTTAATACTCCTAACAATTAAGAGATATTGATATCATGCTAACAAGGAAAGGGTGATGCGAAAAAAAGAATTAACCAGAATTCCCCCACAGTGCTCGCCTAGATACAGGTAGATACAGGCTTGGGTAGAACTTATTGTAGGATCAAAGGTGAATATTGCAAAGTGTTTTAAAATTCATCAGTTCTATAAAATTAAAACAGCATACATTCTCTAACTCATACAGGGACTAACAATGAGTGCATTGTGAATGTTTTGTACATACACAATTACTGTAAAATTGTACAACCAGCATATTATTCCTTAAATACTTAATGGAAGTTCATGAACCTGAAGGTCCTCATCAGTTTGAGAATTTGAATTCTAATCATCAATGCAACAGCTGTGCTGACTCACCTGACCCCCAGGTAACAAAAGGAAAGGAGCTGATATTGCATGATGTCTGTTCACACAGAAAGGGCTGGAACAACACTTACATGGCACTTGAGGCTTCCTCATCCCACATGGGAATAGGCACTGTCTCACTTCCTAGATTCTGTCAGCTTTGCAGCTGATACCCAGCCCAGCATTACTTGCAGTGAGAGATCCTGGGCAGCATCCAGACAGATAACAATACTAATCCTTTTTGAACAGGCTGCCAGGCCCAACACCCCTCCTGCTTTGTTAAATGTGCACATTGCTCATGAGGCAACACTGCTCTGTCCCTAAAGCAAACATATACTGACCTGTGTGACATTAACTGGACCGAGTTAGATTCTGAACAGGATAGTCCTAAAGACCCTACCAGACTGAAAAAATTTTCCTCTGTCAAAACTTTTGCAAGATAAATAAATATTCTTCCTTCACATAGTAGTGTCTCTAGGACATTGTACCAATGAAACAGAGCAGACTTTGGGTTAAGAAAAGGAGCTGCTGTGATTCTGTGTTGCTGCTATCTGAGTTTATTTCTGGGCTTATATGGCATCCTGTCGGCTGGAGGACACCAGCGAGTCACTACTCTCTGGATAAGTACTATTACAGGGCACAGGCAGCAGGACAGGCTGCTGGGGTAGTGCATCATATTCCTCACAAACCACAAAACACAACAGGGAGATAACGCTGGCTAAATTCGTGGCAAGATGCACCAATCTTCTGTGCAGCCTGAGCAACCCAAAAGCTCATGCCCCAGAAGAGGTTACATCTGTGCGTGGCCAAAGGCTGGGTCTTCCCTCCCGCATGCTCACTCTTTGTGGGGATGACCAAGACACCTTGTGGCTCTCCCCACAGTGGTGAGGGCACCGCTTCACTTGGGACCGTGATGGAATATGAGAAGCAGCCAAATGCTCTGGAAGCTGCCCATTGATGCAGAGGTGCTGGTGACACAGAGACAACTCAGCTGGCACAGCATTTCTCAGAGCACCTGATGGTTGCAAAAATGGAGGCTGAAACTTGGACATTTGCAGGTTGTTGCAGCAAATTAAATATGAAGAAACATAATAGACAGTTTAATATGCTCTATTAAGCATATCAGACCTTCGTATTGGAATACATTGCTGGATTCTACACAGCACAGATGAAGTTCCAAACATCCTCTGATTTTGGTACTTTGCAAAGGCCTTGGCATCAAAGATACATCCAGTAAGAACCAGTAGGAGCTGGAATTTTATTCTGGACGCTGTCCCAAAAATGTCAAAGGAGCAGCTGTAGCCCCTACTACTAGTTGTCTTTTGTCATGCTGACACAGTTGGCACATTTGGTAGCAAATGCCATTCCAAAAGAGTGTTGAAATTCTGTGGAGACTGTCCAGCAAGTCGTGTCCTCCTCAAAAACCACGTGCGAAATATTCCATGTTTCAAATCAGTTTGACTTGCTTCTCACTCAGCGATCTGCTGGAGCAGTTGTAGAGAAGATGACCTCCTGCATACTAAAGCTGGTGGAGTCACTGTCTGCTTCATCTGCTGTTGAAGGGTGGCAAACACCTGAGTGCCTGCAGGAGGAAAGTGAGGCAATTCAAAAGTTATTTGTAGGTGTCTCTCTGCAGTGGTCGCAAACAGCAATGCTTGTGCTGCTCCTCATGCTCCTCTGCACAGAGAAGGTGCACGCACTCACCTTTAATGGATGATTACTCTTGGATGAGTTTGCTAATGGCTCCAGTTATGTCACTCATGCAACTCATCTTCATGATTTCTGAAAGACCCCATTAACACTGCATTAGAATCCTGATGGCTTTCATTCACTGAATTATTTAATGACTTAAATTTTTTAAACACATCAGAATACCTTCTAAGTCAAGAGTGACCTCCTGGTCTTCTTTAAGAGGCGCTGACCTTGAGCATGCTTCAGGAGGCTGTTGCAGCCTTGCTTCTGTCTTCACACATGCTCTCACTACAGCACTCAGCCTTGTACCTTCACAAAAAGGTGTTTTTGAGGGAAGCAGCATGCTAAGTGGTTTTCTTTTTTGTGATTTATCCAAGTGCCTGTTTGCTCCCACATGCTGTGAGTGGATAATAGCAGTTCTCAATCAAAGTTAAAATTACTAACGCTCTTGTCTGTGGAAAATTTAGTGTGGGAAAGAAAAAAAGGTTAATGATGCTGCTATACTACCAGTCTTACTATGGTTTGTCTTATCTTCATCCCTGCATCTTTGTGAGCATTATTATATTGACAGGTTATTCCAGTCAATCTCTCTCCTGAAACCAATGTAAGGCAACTGTATCTGATATTTTGCTAAGATGGTGAAACTAGTATAAAAAAAAGCCACGTAAACAGAAACAGAGAAACAATGTTTTTTTCAGACACTATGTACATCATCCAGTAAACGCTCACAACTCAACAGTGTGCTGACAACACAGTGATTAGCACAGAGAAATACTCTATCCTCCTCTTGAATATATGCTTACAGCAGTAAATTTTGCCTATGTATTTCCTCATAGCTGGAAGCTGTTGAAATTATTTGGCACAGGATGTTGGAGTAGCGAAAAAAAAATAGCAACAACAGCAGCCACTCTCACTTCAAGTTATTGACACTTCACTGTCCATCTGCAGTTCCATCATACAGAGGCAACGTATCATTATTTCTCTTTTTCTGTGTTCACCCGAGGTTCTTTTGTGGCACGAGTTATGACTACCTTTTAATTGTAGTCTTCTACAACCTTTTGCCAGTGTAAAAGGGCAGAGAGTCGATCCTTTCATTTATATATTCTCAGTCTTCTACTGAACACATTTAATTTATGGGAACTGGAAAATGGGACAGCATTAGGGTTTCATATATTCATGTACAAAAGTAATTTTTACTTGAGATAGATGAACTCTGATGGATTACACAGTGTCAAATTATATGCTTCAAATTACATGGTGTCATGATGGAGTGGTTTGACCGAGTCACACTAGGCTCCTTATCTGAAAAGGCATCTGTAACCACTCTTGGGTACTTAATCAAAACCAGTCTGGTTTGTAGGGGTCATCTGCATGCACAGACCACTGCCTAAATTACCCTGTCTGTATGGTGAGAGTATCTCGAATGACTGCTTGCTAGGTAGTCCGGGATCAAGCCACCCTTTTGTGTGCCTGGTTTCTGACACACTGAAGTCTCCAGCAGATGGATGAAGGTGTCTTTCGGATGCCTCATGCTCAGCCAGAACCCCACTGAAGACTTCAGGTTCCCTGTGGTGCTTTAGAGAATAATTAGCAGATTTCAAAGTTTACCCTTAAGATATAGCTGTGTTCAAAGACTGTCCTCCCCTGCATCTTGGATGTCTTCAGTGTGCCCTTGTGTACTCTCCCCTGTGCTACATGGAAGCTCTGCTGTCTTGTTGGCTCTGGTTCTGATACACAGACACATGCTCCTTTTATCACTCCATACCTTTCTTTCACAAGTCTAACACAAAACTTTTGGAAGATAGTGGAAAGATTTCAATTTTCACACAAATTTTGGAATAATCACTCCCAAATCTCCCAATCCCACTTTTCCCAAGACTCCATGTTTGCTGGAGTCTTTGTGCAATACAAACCTAAATTCAGAACGCCTTCAGCACAAACCTAACATGAAATGTGACAGTACTTCCAGAGGCAGTTGCTGGATCTGTTGCCATGCTGAAGATGAGACACGTATTTAGTTCCCAGTGAATCACCCTCCACAATTTCCTGCATAGAACCAGCACAGATGTAGGCTCAGGGGCAAGTAGGCAAAGTGCTGCCCTAAGCCCTGGGTCTTTCCCAGAGACCTTGCAGTTCTGGGTGTGTTTGCCTTAGGAGGCAAAACGGGAGCTAACTTAATGCATGCAAGCAGGCATCCCTAAGACACTTTTTGTCTTAATTATATTTACATAGGGGTAACAACAAATAGAAGGAAAATTGTTCTTATCAGCACAGCTTGACATTCCCAGTGCATCAGCACATGAAATGATCTGGTGACAAAGTAAATAATTACAAATTACTTTTAAAAAGCTTTTACAACAAATTCCAAGATGTTTCCATCTCAAAGGTGACCTGTAATTGTTAACAATTTGCAAAAACAACCCCATCAGTGAAAACAAGGGTTTCAATAGAATCATTACAAATGTTTCAAATAATCAAGGTAAAGTATTCAGCACAACTGGATTCAAATATACCTTTTCATTTTCATCTAAGGCCCTATGACAACTGGACTGCCTCCATACTAGAGCAGCGAGGAGCAAACATCTCTGCAGGAGCCCTCTGCTTTTCCAGAGGCAGAACAACTCCCCTGCTGAACCCAAAGGTTTTTGAGAGTCCTTAAAAAACAACCAACTTTGTAACCTTTCTGGAGGCCCCAGGGGCTGGAGCTGGATGTTGTCCAGCTGTGGCAGTCATAGACTCACAGAATGGTTTAGTTGGAAAAGTCCTTTAAGGTCATCCATTTCACCCATTAACCCAGCACTGCCACGTCCAACACTCAGCTATGTCCCTGAGTGCCACATCTGCATGGCTTTTAAGCACTTCAAGGGACAGCAATTCCAAAATTTCCCTGGGCAGCCCATTCCAATGCTTGACAACCCTTTCAGGGAAGAAATTTTTCCCAGTATCCAATCTAAACCTCCCTTGATGAAATGCGAGGCGTTTACCTCTTGTTCTCTAGCTTATTACTTTGGAGAAAAGACCAACATTCTCCTCCTTTCAGGCAGTTGTACAGAGTGATAAGGTCTCCCCTGAGCCTCCTTTTCTCCAGGCTAAACGCCTCCAGCTCCCTCAAGTGCTCTTTATAAGACCCTTCCTAAGAACCTTTTGCTCCAGACCCTTCACTGGTTTCATCATGCCCTCACTACTCTTTGTGTCACAACAGTGATTTAATTTTGTCCCGCCACCTCCCAAGAAGTCACTTGGGTAAGGAGCTGGCAATCTGCCCCACACATCTGAACAGCAAATCCAGGTAGGCAGAAATGGGCCACATCAGGGTACAGCACTCTGTGAGACAGCTACTGTGGCCTGGTGTGCTGGCAGCAGTGCACACCAGTCCCACGGTGTTCTGGATTAAGGCTTCAACATCTTGATGGGATATTATGTACTTTTTATTGCCAGCTTCGTCTTATATACCACCAAAGCCGGTATTGAATTTAGAACAGCTTTATTCAGAGATATTTAACGACGGAGTATCTCAATCTGGAGGTGTGGGAAAAGAGATCATTTAAAATGTCTTTAATTTTTTTTCTGGTTATTTTCAGCAGTCCTCTATTCAAAGTAACTTGGAGCTATGCATAAAGGCTGATTATAAAACCTATCTAGGGGATTGAGTCACACAGCTGTGCATTTAAATCTCCTTAAGCATGTTTCAACAGTCTCAAACATATGATGCTAAATTGGAGATGGGATTTTCGGATTATAGATGGTGAAACGGTAGAGGGAACACCTCTTAGGGTTAGAAACTAAGTGTGACTTCTGCAGAGGGCTGTGAGGTTTCATCAGGAATGCTGGCTTGGAGAAAGGATCTCCTTGGCCTGAGAAAACCACACAGCACAAACTGCACCAGGCTCTGTCAAACTCCCCAAGATGTGTGCACTAGGACAGCAGCACCCCTCTTAAAAAAGCGTATTTTGCACCTGAGGAATTCAGAGTTTGACAATATAATACCTTTGGAAGAAGCTGTGGATGGCATGCTCTGCTTGGAAGAACTGCTGTGACCTGCAGGAACAGAGCTGAGACCCAGAGCTGACAAGAGTTTCCTGATTAAACTGAAACCAACACAGTAGAGCTACCTTTTTTCCCTGCGACCCAGGCTCATACCTTTGCCAGATTATTTTGACATATTTCCTTCACCCTGAGGATTTTAACTTTACTTTCGACAATACCTTTTAGCTTGGAAACATTGTTGATTTTCTCTGCAGACTCTTGCCAGAAAAAAAGGAGGGAGAAAAAAAAGAGTTCATTTCCAGACACTTGAGAGTACTGGAATTGTTCAGGTGCTGAAGTCAATGCAAGGCATCAGCTGATAAGTGGGAGGCTTAAATGTTAAAAATCTCAAGGTAGCAAGACAATGATTTGAAAAGGCCTTCTTTCTTCCGATTACTACTGAGAAAGGATGATATTACAGTGAACCTTGTTAAAATGGAATATTCCCAACAGAGAATAATTGATGTTAGTGCTACTGTCAAACTAAAGATCTGAAAGGGACTAATTACGTTTTCTACTAGGAATAACTTTCTATTTTGTCACTGCTTCGATACCTGAGCAATCTCATTAATCTCAAACATCTGAATCCCAGATCCTCTGCCTAATTTCTGCTGGGAATTGAGGGAAATAGCAAAACCAGCACTACCTAAGCTACAGTGGCTGAATTTGATGCCCTTAAATCAGAAAAACATGTAAAAACATTCTGGACAGTCTTTAACAACTCATCTTAAGGAACATGCACCTAGAAGAAAGCAAGCATCCATGAAGCAGGCTGTCTAATGGTGGTTGCTGGTTTGGCTATTCACTGCTGGGACAGGGAGCAAGGGATCCTATCGCCACACTCCCGTGTGGGGCTGTGGGGACATGCACTGGGCTAAAAATGGGAGATCAGAGGCTCTGCTTGCTAGCGGGAAATTTCTCTCCCCTCCTGTCTCACTGTCATTAGCTCATGACAGGGGTAATGTGCCTTCCCTCCAGCTTCCATATGCCTTCTGCACATGTTTCTGTTTGGTCCTGGCTCCTAGACTAAAGGAAAGCAGTTGACTGCCTCACTTGAGTGTTTAGCCTGTTAAGTCCAAGAGAGGTGCATATGCTCCGGCCGCTGGAGAGAGCACATCAAGAGAAACATCACCTTGTGTTTCAAGAGAAAGCATTGGCTAGAAATGAAGGGCATTAGCACATCATCTACACAACCACAGCAGCTCTGAAGTGTTCCAGCAATATTCCCTTACTCAATGTTTACTCTGTTCTTGAATACTTCTTTGTGGTAGTGTGCATATTCCCTGACTATATTGCAAAGAATGAGAGAGAAACTGGATGAGCAGTTTTCAGACAACATACTAGTCGTGTGTCCTCTTACCGTGGCTGGGCTGTCAGGACCAGTTCCCTCCCCCTGAGGATGAGTGGTGCTGCTGCTTGCCTGCAAACAGTGACCAGGCATTACAGGACTAGTGGAAATTGAAAAAAAACCCAAGACATTTAAGGAATACTGGGGTGGTTGAAAGTCTCACCAAACTCAGAATTCTGGAAAGGCTGAAGAAAATCAGAACTGAGTTCCCTACTGTCTATCTGAACATCCTGGAAAAATGATGCATTGAGAGACCTCAAGAACAGAAGAACCAGAGGGTTGGTCCAACTGAAGTTCAACAGCAGGATTTCTCCTTCAACCAAAACCAGGCCCTTTCCTTTGTGTAGTCCCAGAAGCAGTGTATACAACAGCAGTACTTTCTAGTAAGTGGAGTAACAGCCACTAAAAAAAAAAAAATAGCTGATGTTAAATATGTCTCACTTCTGAGGACGTTAACAGAGTTTGTAGGTGCCATTAAGAGAAGAGAGGTCACTTTTGATCCCCCATCAAACCTTAAGTCATGGTTTTCTCCTTAGCTAGGTTACGTTTGGAACATAAAATGTCAGAAAAATGCAAGGTTTTTTTGAGTCATAGGAAGCATTTTTCTTTGCTTGGATGACACTGATTTAGAAAAAGAATCTACAGGTGAAGGTGTAGAGATCTTTACATAATCAGAGGCATTCTGATTCTTTCCAAAGGTGCTGGCTACATCCACATCCACGTGTGAATTCACTGCAAAGGATAATGCAACCAGGGATAAGTGCTGGCACAAAAACTGGATGGTAACTGGAAGAAGGCAATGCATCAACACATCTGCCCAAGTTGATGATGAAGGATCGAAAGTGTCCTGGAAATGGCTTCAAGAGAAACTTATGCCTAAATAAGCTGACAAAATCAGCAATTTGGGGCACTATTTTTTTAGCACATTTGACAGGTTTGTAATAGAAACTGAATAAAAATTTTGAGGTACTGACAGTATTAGGTAAAGAGACACCATTTTTGAGACCTATTAATAGTCAGTTGTCCAGGGACATTTCTGAAGGCAATGCTGATTCCACAAGAAGCACTGACTACCTAGATCTCTGTGCATTGACACTTCAGTGCAGGAATGCAAGGAACCATCAAGGAATTTTTGGTAATTTAACTCCATCATTTTAGGCATGGCTAGTTGGCTAGGATGTGGCAATTATCAGTGGACATAACCTGTTGATAATTTTCTTACCATCATCTGGCTGGTAATCACTGCCCAAGGTCTACTTTTACATGCATTGTACACTTCAAGCTCCTTTCAACCCTGCAACATCCTTTTACTCTCCCCTCCCCGCCGCCCCGCTCTAGCTGCCAAAAACCATTCTAGCAGAAGTGAAAATTCAGACTGGTTGATTTTCAGAATGATTTTCATGATCACGCAGAATCGCTCAGCCTTGTACTGCACACAGTTTGAACCACACATGCAAGATTTCATGCCTCATGGAACACCTTAAAAGTGCACTATCTAAAATGGCCCAAAATTAGATCAGTGTTGGTACTGCTGTACTGGATAGTGAAATTGTTTAAAGGTTGTTACATTAAAAGTGCCATTAAGATATTTGTTGTTGATTTAATTTTTTTAATGCCTGAAATACCAAAAATAAAATCACTACGCTTTCCTGCTGAATACAACATTTAAAAAATATTATTTTATAAGCCAGTTCCAGAGAAAAAACATTTTTCTGAAAATAAACCATGGTATCATCAGTATCATGAATTAAACACACAGAGAAGACAGCTATTACATGCATCCAAAACATAATTTCTGAAAGAAAGATATCTTCCCCCCTCCCCCCCCTTGAATAATGCCCACTGTGTCACTGGTTAGAAAGCAATAGCTTGGTTATGACATAATGGAAATTTTATCCATGAAAATGCCGCCTGCACATTAAAATCATCACACAGCTCACAAAGTGCTGTCTGCAAGCTCCTAGGCTATAAATCTATCAGTAAATAAGGACTATTTTACTTTGGCTCTTAACATTAGGTGAATTTCTTATTAAATGGCTGACTAGAATCTGCTGTACATGAAAAAGAGTGGATTTGTACACATAGCAGGGACTCAAGAAAATTGGCAGGATTTTTTTCTTCCAATATACTGCTGTGACTGGGCCAAGTCCTTACTTCTACCCTGGCCCTGGTGTCTTAGCATGAGCCTCAAGCTCATCTCCGTCCCTGAGCTTGGACGTCCCTAGGGCTTGGCCAGGATGTTCTTCTGGCTACTCTTCATGAGCATTGGGCAGGGTTCTCTGCTAGCAGTTATTAACAGGAACTGCAGGATTTAAGTTTCCAAACACCCATGCTGTGCTTTTCGACAGCGAGTGAAAACAGTTAGAAATACCTCCACCAGTAAATCCCAGTATATTTATCACCCACCCACGCATCAAACTTGCCTCAAAGCAAGCTGTGCTTAAGTCTCTAGTGTATCTACTTGTCTTTCTATGTTTTTTCCTTCTCTATGAAATATGATAAATGTTCTCCTTTTTTTGTTTTTGTGTGTGGTTTGTGGGGGTTTTTTTTGCTGTGTTTGCAAACAGTTCTTCTATTATCAAATACTTGGGAAGTAAGCAAGCTTTACTTTTGTGTGATAAGTATTTATTTTTAGAAGCTTAGTATATATGTTTAATCATAACTCAGAGCCTAAAACCAACAGTTACTGAAAACTGGTATTTTGACACTAAATACTGTAGCCTTTTCAAAGAGACAACTCGACTACACTAAGTCATTTAAAAGTGTCAATTTCCATTTAATATGAGAAGGTTCCAGAGCATATTTGACACAATTGCTGGTAATGCAGTATTTCTCCATTTTGTGTGTCCTTCATAGGCACTTCTGCAGCCCCCAGGGAGAAGAGAAACCCTGTGTTTGCTTCAAACTCTTCACGACAGAGATCAACATAACTAAGAGGTTAAATGCAGGGCTTGTTCCACTTCTTTAATAACAATAAAAATTGTGTGTAGAAATTTCCCTCCTTTCTTGTTCCAAACTTCTCTACAAGTAGGAGCAACTAGGACTGCAATCCTTACGCCCAAACAGCATTTTGGACCCCTCAGATCCCACTGAGGCTCAGCCAGGCAGCACAGTCCCATCACAGAGTCTTCTTCAAGCACAAATTGTAAACATCTTTGATAACTACTATTTCTCATACTATATTAAGAGTTTACTACTATGTCTTACTCACTCTGTTGTTTGTTTTGTTCTCTGTAAAAGGGGGGGCTGCTTCTTCTTCTCTGTCCATGTTACCTGACAACTGGAAAATATCCAAAAAAAAGGAGACCAGAGGCTCCCTAATAGCAGAAGGCTCAGATACCTGACAAGACCTCCCCCAGCCCTTCCTTGGGTCCAATGGGTGAGTTTTTTGAGGACCCATGGGAGGAATTCCAACATGGACAACATGACTGCTGTTTTTCAGAGGAACACTGTGTGTTTTAATATCCCTGAAAGCTCTCCTAAGGCTCAGCAAACAGCTGCTGTGTGAAATGCAGCCCAGAGAAAGGCTTATATACACATGAGCAGGAAAGTGCAATTGTGACTCAGGTGAGTGTTCTATTCATACCAGCCCCAAATGTATAATTTGTCCAATTATTCAGGAATTTCAGATCTTTGTTTCAGTCCAGTGAACAAAACCAGTGATAATCTGGGCTCTTAACTCAAGAAGATAATGCACAGCGTAATTTGGTTTTTAGCTGTCTCCACACTGTGAAGTTCACACTCACACCATGCAAAGCAGTTTTATCAAATATTTACAGCTCTGTGAGACCACTTGCCTGCTTTATGCTGGCCTATGAAATAAAACAGCTAAAAAGGCATTAGTCTCACCAGGAAGAGAAAAGTGGATACTTGACTGTCACAACTCAGGGAAACATGAATTGTGTGGAAAACCACCTGAGCAGTGACTGCTAATACAGCAAGCTGCATCAAACAGAGAGCTGTGTGCACACGTGTACCCAGCTGGGCCACTTCACTCTGCTCAGTCTGTCCTGACCCTAACAAGTTTAGCAGAATCAGTTGGAAAATATTTAATAAAGAAAACGTATGTGTGCCTGCCTGTAACCCACTTCAGACGTCACTCAATTTCCAAACTGGATGCTAACTACTAACCTATTTCAGCAGTTTAAAAAGCACTTTGTTTTAATGTCCTTTAATGAAGTGCCATTGTAAATGGATCAAAATTAAGTTATTTGCTGTGTAAACATGTGAATTGTGCCTGTATATTATGATCACTCACACTCACGACAAGGTCTTGCCTGGCAGCCAACTTAGGTTTTACATCTTTGGGTATTTTGTTATATGAAGATAAGACACAACATGGATACAGCTTTGCTAAGTTCCAAGTATTTCCCTTCAGGCAGAATTTCACATATATGAGAAATGCTACTACTCAAAAGCATTACTGCAAGAACAGAGTGGTGTTGACAGGAAGCTGTCCAGTTTAAAATTAAGATATTAACTTGACTGGCAGTCATTGTGTGTTTGTAAGTCAGGACAACATACTTACAGCTCAACAGTCTACAAAACTCTCTCTAGGAGAAAATTGAAAGATTTTCATCAACAAAACACTTGAAGCAAGGCACGGAACATTCAACTCTGTGAAACACAGAATAGTGGAATTATCCTGGCAATTTACATGTGAGCTCTGAGTCAGTGCTTTCAGGCAGGGAATAATTCCACATATGCATCTCTAATGAAACCAGGATCATAAATCTTTCTGAATGGTACTTTTCAGTTTATATGCTTGGCTTCAAATTAATCTCCTACAGGAAAGACACTGGAAGATAGAAGCAGCACAGGGTCCAACTCATGGGACACAGTTCAAGAGAGCATTTTGCTATGTAGGACCCCATTTGTATGCTCCTATCCTAGTTTGAAATAGGTATTTATATGAGTATTTGTAACATAATGGTATTAAAAAAAAAAGAAAAAAAAAGGAGAAAAGAGCAAAACAGCAAGGCAGGTAGCAACTGCTCTCTGGGGTAGCAGACAGCCTGGCCTGCTTGATTATAAAAAAGAAACAAAAAAAGTAAACCAGAATCACTAATAGGAATAACCTTAATAGGAATATCTATCTAATTTAGCTTGTGGGGAGGAATAAGTTAATCTCAAAGTAAATAAGTGTGTAGGTCTATAAATATCTCTCCTTTTTTTGCTGCTTATTCTATGAGTATAAACCAAAATCTTTCCCAACAGATTAAAAAAAGAGGTGGAGCTGGAGCTAGTCATTGTATTTGGGCCCTGGACTGAAAGTCAAAAATGATGAGATGCTGCTACAGCACAAGTAGCTGCAAGAACACCCAGAGGCAAAAAGAGGGTGTCTGGAGGGATGGGCTCAGGTAGCCCACAGTGGGGCTGGGGCTGTCCATCCTGGAGAACTGGTTCTGGTCCCCTCCTCTGAAAGGCTCTGCCAAAGAGATGCCACTTCATCTGAGATGTGGGCTCAAGAAAGGGATCTTTCCTGGCCTTCCATGACTTCTAGCTCTTAAAAGAGGATAAATTGGTAAATCAACCAGCAGCATAATTAGAAGCTGTCAGCATGATATTCCTCCAGGATATCCAAACTTGCAAAGTCTTGCAGGAAAAAAGGGATAATTCTGCAAGTGTGGTACTAAAGGTCTCAGTGCATTCTTTTCCAGGCCAGGCTGAAGCCATGGCATTTGGCCAGAAGTGTAAAGGAGCAGGGATTCCAGTGGTAGTAACCAAGTGACAATGCTGGGGACTAGCAATACACTGCCCCCATACATTTAAAATTGTATTTGATGAGCTGCTGATATGGTACCACTGCATATTTCTGATAGTACCGCAGAGACTGAATGATGGTTTGAGTGCTACCAAAAACTCCTTCATTTTTAGGATCCCAGACAGACCCCTGAGAGAAAATGGGTGAGCCATAAAGGCAATTTTGTTATGAGCTTCTGCAACAGACAAATACTTGATTTGCCTGCTCCCAAAAGATGTTCCCTTGTGTCTTTCTGCAAGAAAGAGGCTGAGCAGACAGAGGCTGCACCCCACATCCCACAGTCCCCTTGGGAAGGGAAGTGCCCAGCAATGGGTGCTTATAGGTGATGGAGAAGGAACCTCTGGCAATGTGGATGGTGTCCAGAGCAGAGGCAGGAGTGGACATGTCCCCTGGCCCAAGCAGTTAGGTGGTGAGGCATTCCCCTGCAGGTCCAGGGAGAGCAGGCAGACTGTGTATTGCCAGGAAGCTGCCAGCTGGGCAACAGGATCCAGCCAGCAAAGACAACAGAGGGAAAACTGGCGTTTAGAAAGCCCCGGGCAGCAGCCACAGCCTTGGCAACTGCCACGTGTAAGATTAAGCCTTGTCTTCAATAGGGTGGCCTTACTTTCAGCATTTTGGCTCCTTCTTCCCATTCTGGATTTGAGGAAACAGTAAGGAAAAGGGTAGTTCCACATTAGCAGAGCAGTTACGTGTTGGGGATGATGAGTTTGCTTATTGGGTTTCTAAATAATTTAGAGGCTCAAACTGTTTTGCCTGAGATGACTTTGCTGTCCGTGGGACTAAAGAAAGATATCCCTTTGTAAGAGTAGCTCCCTGTTACAAAAGCGCCCTTGCCAAGTCCTACCCAAGCCCAGGATACCTAAGGATATCCCTGTGACTCTTTCAGGGTATTTCCTTGCCTGGATAGGAGTACAGCTGCTGCTTCCCTATGGGAAGTTTCTCAGCAGTCCAACACCACGGTTACAGGGTGGCTTGAGCCCATACTGGCTGCACAGGGAGCAGGTAGCTCCCTTCCTTTTGGAGCAGACTTATAAATGTGGAGGCTACAAGCATGTCCTGCTTCAGTTCACTCTTGAGGTTAAAGAGCCTGATTAATCTCCTTCATGACAACGTTTTTAAACCCCTCCCTACACCCTCACTAGGAAGTTCACCCAGAACAGCTGTGTCCCGAGTGGCAGACTCCTTCAACCCCACCAACGTCGAGCTGTGGGAACAAATCCCACCATATGTTTTGCAGGGCGCAATCCTCCTTGTGCAGCCCTGTGACATGTCTGGCTTTCTCTCAGCACTGCTTTTTTTCCTGTAGAAGTGCTACCAGGCAAGCTGCTTCCCTTACTACATTTGTGCAGCAGATTATTCCCAGCTCAGCATGATGCTCCCTACCTGGCCTTCCTGAACTCACTTCTGCAGATCACATCTCTACTTCACCTCAGTTACATTCAAATTCTGACCTCATGTGCACCTCCTGAACTTGCCACCACAGTGACCTCCCCAGACCCCACATTTGTTACTGCCAGGACTGTCAAGAGCACAAAATTATCTGTGTGAAAAGGTTTAGAAGGGCTAATCCACCAGCTGTTTGCAGAAGTAAAATCTTGGGCAGGTGTTTAATTTTACACAGGCCAAACGCTGTTGAATTTATGAAGGCTGCTCATAAACAGACATATTTACATACTTGAGCATGTGGAGAAACAGGTGCTTGCCTTTTGAATACACTAGTCACTTTATAAAGGAGAACCAGAGAAATATTTTCAGTCAAGTTGTGCCAGGGATTAGTTTGACAGACTTAATGTAATTACATGGAGATGAGTTTGGCCTGGTGACCTTTTTCTTTCTCCTGGCGTACTCCCAGTGTTTGACCAATGACTCTCCAAATAGCTTTCAACTGATTTAAGGCTTTTCTTGCTGTTTGCGTTCAGACTTTTTTTTCTCCCTTTTTAATATACAAGACTCTTCCCTTTGTGTCTTGGAAGAGATCCTTAAGAGATCTTAAACATATCATTCTTACAGGGAGGTTGCGCTAAATCCAAACCCCTCTGTCAGAAAAGGAGTTGCTACTAGTTTCGTCTTTACTTACTAATGCCATTGCCAGCAAGGGGCACCAGGATTTCAGCAGAAATACCACAATCAGGGAAACACGAACTTTAAAGCTGACATCCACTATCTTAGGTGGCCACTTGGTGAAGCTGGTGGGTTTTACAGAAAAAGAAGACAAAACAACTCCAAAAACTGCCCCCAACAACAACAAAGGCACATTATCAACAGCAACAGGCTAAAGCTTTGAACTGTGAAACCAACACTGTCTCTGCCTGTACACTCCTGAAGTTGTTAAATAACAATACAAGCAAAAGTGCATCTTAACTTTATTAAAGTTGTTAAGACAGGCATGCTTATCTGCATCCTGAAAAGAATGGGAAGATACTCAAGGATACAAATGATTTCAGCATGCACATGACTTTGTCAACAGAGGAAAACCATGGAACAGTTAAGTACAATTTTCTCTAATTTCATATGAATCAAAGAGTACCTTGCAGAAGAACCAAGCTGTTCAGAAATAAATGCTACTCTTTGAACATCTTAATTATATAATGTTATTCTTTCTCATGCTGGCAAGTGCTCCAGTTCCTAAAAATTATCTATGTATCTGGTGCCTGATAATTTATGATTTTGGTGCTTATAAATGAATTTGAGATCATAGTTTTAACAAATAAGAGATTTTCTGTGTGCTTGTATTTTTTAAATTGGGCAGATCACATGAAAGCTGCCCTCCCAAGTCCCAAAGTTTGAGAGATGACTGAAATGCACAGGTAGGCTGAAGCCAACCCATGATCACGGAGGGCTAGTCACTCTCATGAGGTTGTAATCTGCATTCCAAGACAGAGTCAAGAACAGCTCACTCTATACTTAGAGACTCCCTAAAAAAAACCCAGGAAAAAAACAGAGGGCTGGTGATTACCTAGTTCTTGTGCAGAGAGACTGAGGATGCTGTTCAATCCATGTTTTCCCTGATCTGGTCTGCCTTGAACTTTTGAATGACTGTGATTCATGCGACTGAATGCTTCAGTGAACAGTACTTAAGCCCTGGTTTGGGGAAGCACAGAAGCACGTTTGCCTTCAGCCTTTCCTTTAGCTTCTGAGTAATTCCACTGAAGTTCATGGCACCTAAGCCCTCACTTGACTTTAACAAGCACTTTGCTGGGTTTTTGCTATTCTTACATGTTTCTCTATGGGAAAGTAGTGCATCATTAGAGGTACAGATTTGGTGGGGTTTTATTTTTTCTTTTTTTAACTTAGACCCTCAGTTTTTTGAATGCATGATTGCATGACAATTCCAATCCTTTCAAACTGAACAAGTCAGAATTTTTTCTGTAAGATTCCCAGCCACCAGGAAATAACCAAACACAGATTGAACGCCTTATGCTGCTAATAGCACGTTATTTAGTCACTGTGGACCCAAACTTGAAGTGTAATATTGATTACAAACAATAAAATGAACTAGCCCTGTTCCCTGCTCAACATCTCTCTACATACTTATACTGAAGGACCCCACAGCCTGGGGCCAAATGAAGGTCTTGATTCCACCTGATGCGCGTTTTGAGTCACAGGGACTATCAGGTAGACAGACAGTCCAACAACTGCATTCCATGCCCCCAGAGGTCCATTCCTGAAGCAAGGAATACCTCGTACAGTACTGAGAATAACTATTTTCACATCCTGTGCATCATTTCAACACTCAGCTCCCACTCAGGTGTGAGAAAGCAAGGGCAGAGCACTGCCCTTTCTACCTATTGAGAGGTACTTTAGAGACGGCCTCACAGCACCACGAATAGACACCGAGGATGCCCGGACAACCCCGAAGAGCACGCTGCTTACCGGGACCACGGGAGCGCTGGGCGCCGCGCGGAAGCCGCGCTGGGCGGGATACGCCCGCCGCTCACCCCGACTCCGAGCTTCCCGCCGGCACCACAGCCCCCGGCAGAGCCCGCAGCCCTGAAGGAGCCCTCCGGGACCCCGCCTCAAGCTCACGAAGGAAAACTTGACGGTTCACGGAGAAACCATAGGGCAGCATCCTGCTGCCCCCCCGCCGCTGTGTTAGGGGGTTCCCCCTCGCAGCCGGTCCCCTCGGTGCAGCAGCGGGGGATGCCAGACGAGGTGCCCCCCACACTCCCGCGGCTCCCTACGCCTCCGCACGGTCCCGTCCCTCCTCCCGCCACCCCCAGCCCCGGGCGCTCACCTGAGCTCCGGCGGCTGCGGCTCCTGTTGCCCCTGTTGGGGGTCGTCGCCGCCGCGGGGAGGGACCCGAGCTCCGCCGCCTCCCCGCAGCGCGGCAGCCGCCAAATGCCGCTCTGCCCCCCGGCACTGGGATTTATCGGCGGCAGCGGGCGGGGTGGGGG
>VZTE01002104.1:865642-899824 GCA_013397775.1 Eulacestoma nigropectus
CCAGGCCGACCCCGCTCCGAAAAGGAGAAAGACCACATCCAAGGAAGGACTCTAAAATCTTCCCAGGTTTTCTTTCCCCAGCGAGAGGTTTTATTATTTAGCATTATTATTCTTTTCCTGTGTGTTTTTAAAATAAATAGTTTTCATTCCTCTTTCGCTTTCCTCCGACGAAATATTTCTTTCCCGAACCTGGTGGGGGAGGGGCGGCTGTAACCTGCCTTCTATCAGAGAACTTTCAAATTTGGACGTTCCTCCAAAATTTGTCTCCAAACCGGGACACTTGTAAGCCCTACAGCACCTCAGTCACACCATCAGTAAGCGCATCTAAAGCTGAGCTTGCCTACATCAGCTGTATCAGAAATACTAGATTTGGGTATGGATGTCGCAATATGGGGACTCATGGGGAGGAGGAAATTCGGGCACGGTTATCCATCTGGGAGGAGATGGAAGTCTTCCCCAGTCCTGGAAAACAGAACTCATGCAGACATCTCCCAGAAAGGGAGAGATGTACCTGGCAGAGAGCCGGGAAGCCCCTAGCAGTAGGAGCTTGTGATGACCTTATGATCAGCATATCTGTGTCTCACTATTAGACATCACAGGTCAAGGAGGAATACTGAGACTTAGGAAGGGTTTTATTCTATCCAAATGCAAAGGAGGGGATTTTCAGATCCCAGGAGCAACACTGTAGAGCTACCCCTTACTGCAAAGTCTCCATCACTTCTTTTCTCTGAGGTTCCAAAAACGCATTCCCCAGCTGTACATTGTTCAGCCATGCTGGTGTGAAGGAAGGGCATCTGGATGACCACCAACATGGCTCAGCTGAGTTCTCTGAGACCCATGGGAGAGTGGGGAGCACCAGAAAAAAGAAGAAGATAGAATGGAAGATAGAATGTTCTCCCTTCCGAAAAACATATCTTCCTACCTCAAAGCTCCGTCATTATTTGGTGAACAACAAAAATGTTGTTACCAACAAAGTGTCTTAAGCAGATCAAATTTTGCTATAGGTACCACATTTTCAGTGGTGACCAACTATAACAGGGAAAAATTAGCCAGAAAAATCCTGTCACCTCATCTCTGAAATATATTTTAAATATTTTCAATATATTTTAAATACTTTCAACATATTTTAAATACTTTTAAATGCTTTGCATTTTCCTTTACTGTCCTCTTTGGATGCAGTCAGGTAATCCCTCAGCAAACTCATAAATTGACCCTCTGCTAACACCACTTACTGATTCCAATATTGAGTTTTTATAGAAACATGAAAAGCAATTGATTAAATTTGGATAAATATTTAGGAGGATTTTTTAAAAACCCAGCTCTTGCTAGTGCCTTTCTCATATTCAAGTGCCACCTGAGATAGACAAGTAAAAATGTCAAAACCTCTGGAATGGCTTACAATACAGAAAGTTCAGTGCGCTGCAAGGAAATTAGGAATATTTAATGGCACTTAATTCCTCTGAGAAAGGACAAGATGGGTTGTATGGACAACCCAATCTATTTGTCCCAGGTAAGCAAGTCATGAATAACAAATGGACTCTAATTTAGGAATGTAAATGGGGAGATGCTGATTTGAGGCATCCAGGTCTAAATATTTTCGGCATCATTATATGAAAAAAACAAGCAATTCTGTACAGTTGTCTGGGCTCATAATGGGCCCTGGCTAAATCTAGTTTCCAATAGCAAGGCTTCAGGGGAGGTTTAATGATGCTGCAAATAGCAGTGCACAAAGCACAGTAACCAGTTACTTCCTTTTCAGTTACAGCAGCATTGTAAACCAACTGTCCCCCTCCCTCCTCCCACACATACACACTTGTGCTCTTTGTTCAGATTTTTGTTGTAGAAACACCAATTTAAGTCAACTGACTGCTCAGCTCAGCCTTCCCACGTCCTGGGTGTTTGTGTGGAGCCAAATGACCCTCACCATGTCCTCTAGATGCCACCTCCTGCATGGGGAGCAACAAGACTGCCTTGCTGGCGTGCTGCCTCTTGGTTTCAAAGCCCAGGGGGAATGGATGGCAGCATCTGGTGTACAAACCTGCAAACTATTTGTAAAATAAAATATGTCTCTCCTCATGTTCTCTGTTGCTGACAAAGGTATTGCAAACCCAAGTTTGCCTTCTCTCCGTGCTCAGCCAGATAGGAACAATAGGGAGTCCAGCTTTAGCCTTCTTTCTAGAAAAATGGTCAACAAATTACTCCTTACATCGTCGGTAAAGGTGTTTGCCACTGTGGTGTGGTGCATCTTAAAGGCAAAGCTTGAAATGGAGTAAGTCCTTGAGAGAGAGCAAAGCAGAACATTTCAGGGACTGTTGCACAACAGAGGAAGAAGTGAGTGTGACTTTGCCGTTGTCTTTGGCCACTCTGACACTAATGAAGATGTGCTCAATCTTCAGATCCACCCACAGATGTTTCACATTGCATGCCTAAAAAGGAGCTGTTGTCAGAGAAAAGCGACTCTCAAGAACAAGTAACAGAGGGAGAACGGTGCTCTTAGGTGATATTTTCAGGCCAAAGAGCAGTCTAAAGGAGGTCTGTACATACACACCTATCACAGTCATCAAAAAAGTAGAAATAATCCCCTCACACAATGACTTCTTCTTAACTACTTGGAGTTCGGGCTTAATTTTCTTACCTGAATGTGTTTTTTATTATTCCCAGAATTTGTTCCTTTCATACATTGTGTAAACAAGCACAGCTGATGAATAAATAAGTTGGAGAGTTAGCATGGATAATTTTCTCTAGCATTACCGATGAAGTTCTGAATCTCTTTCACTTGCATGTGGGAACATGGTTGTAAATTATTTTCACGACATACATTTCAGCTCTGTTGTTGTGGCACAAAACATTTTTCAAGGAAACAGGAAACAAGTGAAAAGCCCACTTAGCCAAATCAGCTTTTCCTTCTCCTTGCCTTTAACATGATGATTTGGTTGGAAAAATTGGCAGAAGGTGAATCACAAGTAACGAAATTGCAGAGCAGTTTGATGATCACAAGATACATGCAGAACAGTAATTAATTTAAGATTATATTTAGATAGATCAAAATGTAGAGATCATAGTAGAGATCCTATGCTGCAAGGAAAAAAAGGAGTTTAGAAACAGGTCATCATATCCATGGCAACATAGGAGGGAACTTTTCAACAAAGAGAGTAGCTGCTTGTCTAGCTGTTAGTGCCTCAAGAACAACAGGTACAGCACTTCTGGGGGCCTGGTGAGTAGTGGGTGAAGATGCTATTTTGGAAGGGTCTTGATCCCTCTGACGTGCTGAGTCAGTTCTTAGGAAGCAAAAAGGAAGGGGAGCATCACAAATGATGAGCAGCACCCAAGCCCACCTTGCCTGGATCCCTCCTGCACACTGGGGCAGGTGGGGGTCTCCCATTCCATTTTCACAGAGGAAGAGGAGCTGACAAAGCTGGTGGGCAGGGAGTGTCCTCACTCAGGAAGAGCCCAAGCCATGGATCCTCACACTGCACAGTACTTTGCATTGCCCATGGAGAAACAGCTCTGGAACTGTGTTTTCATGCTGACAGAGCCATGTATGTACAGAATACCTGTTTGAGTTCAGCATGAGCAAAATTGGAGTCTACTTTTTTTATCCTCTGCGTAATTTCCATTTTTTTAGAACTGACTTCCAAAATCTACCCACAACCAACTCTTTTACCTAGCACAGTTAAGGACACAAATCTCTCTGTATTAACTGATGCACCTACCTAACTACTAATAAGTAGTTAGAGGTATAAACAACCTTAGTAGCATCACTCTTAGGTGCCTAGCAAAAGAGTTTGCTTTAAAAGCAGTATAAGTGTTTTACAAATGCATACATGATAGTCAGAAGAAAAAAGTTTATTAGAATGTGCGTAGTGATTAATACTTACTAGTGTCTCTATTTATTCGTTTGTCTGTATTTAGGCAGGATTTATTCTATTTAGGCACTTGCCTTTGCCTTAACGCAATTCTACAAAGGTACTGTTGATAATTTAACAGTCAGTGTTGTAAGCAAAGCAGACATCTTTCCTATTAATACATTTTTAGATCTCACCTCTGAAATAAAGTAGTTGAGGCACAAGTCTGGAGGGATAGGAACAGTATCTCATGTGAACTGTTTTTCGCTTTCTTCTTCATGCCACTCTGTCATCAACTCTGAAATTTCCATGTATGCTTTCAGCAGACTCTGGGTGGCTTCCAGGTGCTTGTTGCTGCTGCTTGTTTGCTCAGATACAATTTGCTGTTTTCTGGCTCTATGATGTTTACAGGACCTCAACAAGGTCCTCTCATTTTCTGTGTCTTCATGATAATTTTGTTGAGCAGACAGGTCTCTCTAATAATGGAATTTCTTGCCTTCCATCCCTCATTTTACTTACAAATCACTGTCAATTGCCAGTGCAGCCATTTCGGCTCCATGCTGTGCACCAAGGTTTCCTCTGTTAAGCTCAAGATGAGCTCCTAGAGATCAGGAGCTTGGCCAGAACATGACCTTCATCGTTGATAAATGACATGAATATGACAAACTCCAGGACTTTGCCTACTCAAGCAGGAATACCTAAATTCCAGCACTATTCTGCTCCCATTCACTCAGCTGTTTGCCCACAAGACAGTGGGTGCTGGTGTCTTATCAAACACTACATCCAGCTATAGGAAGGGAGTTGGAGGTTCAGCAAAGCCACTACTTGAGGATCTGGTTATGCAGCCTCCTTTCCTGATGCTGTGCTGTCGAGATGCACTCGGGTATTTGCATGAGTGGTTGAAATTCTCAGCAAATGGTAGCTCCCCAAAATTCTGCTGACTCAGCTGCCACCACAAGAACACACCGGTGTCCAGGGCTGACAAGTCTGGGAGTGTGGTCAGGCAAAAATAGCTTAAGTACTTGAAGTTGGTGATAGGAGTTGTCCCACAACAAACTATTGGGCACTTCCTAGGATAAGCTGTGCAGTATTGCTTAGGGAATCCAAAATTTATCACAATCATCTCCCAGTACCTAGTGCTGGAATATGTAAGCGTAGTGTGGGTGTGGATAATAAGTAAGGCTTGTTGTCTGTATGACAGTCAGTATGGGTAAGAGAAAGCTGCTTTGCATTGGCAGTGTTACAGCTGTGTCTCTGGAGTGAGATACATAACTCACAGCTTGTAGCAAGCTGGTAGAAGAAAGCCCAAACTTTAATTTATGTGTTTATCGCTTAATAAATCTGGATGTTTGCTATTTCTGTTACTCAAAGACACTGATATTGCTGGCAGAGATGCAATGCTGTGTGAGCTTCCACCTCCTTCTGCTGGAATGCTGTTCAGGAACTACTCAAGTTTCCTCTTGCAGTGGAAAGGCTTAATCTTTGCAGCCATGTGGAAAGAATAGAAATGAAAAAATTATTATGGGCTTATCTGAGTGGACAAGTGTATAATATAATAGTAATTTTGAGAGTTCAGAAGTACAGAATCAGCCTTCAACTATATTTCTTCTGCCTGAAAGAGATGCACACAGCTCAGTAGTCAAATTTTGTTTGCCTTTGGCGTTCTGTGCACACAGAACCTGTATTTAATCACCTTTTGTCTCATCTACAAGAAAAATGGGAGGACTTGGATAACACCTAAGTGGAATCTCAGAAACTGGTTCAGATCTTCAGTTGAGGATCCCTTTTGAGTCTGTGGGAGTTATTTCCCTGCTACCTGCAAAGAAAAGAAACTGGGACAACCAAGCAAAATGTTTTAATTCGCTCTATGGTATCTGATGAAAGGAGAGCTTTTGCCATAAATCCAAAGTTTTTCTTTTCCTAATAAATATATAGAAAATATCTCAAACAGGGTGTTCCTTAAATGAAAACTCAGAAGACGCTGGTTGCCAAGATGTGTGAAAGGAAGAAGAGATATTTTTCCTGACCGGCCTGTCCTTCCTCAACCTCCCTCTGCTGCTTCTCAGTCCTCAGTTCAGAAATGTTTCTACAACGGGACAGTTGCTCTGCAGGCTCTCTTCCTATCTTTCTACACAAAGCTCAGCAAAGACGTGGCACGCGCAGTTTTGCTGCATGGAGACCAGTTTCTACTCTCCACCTGCAACTGACACCACCTGTGCAGCCAGTACCTTTGTGCAGCAGAAATGGAGTGGCCCATCATCAGGCTTACACAAAAAATTGGTGTTTAGTTCACAGGTGAAGCTGTATAACCTCTGCTCACAAGCACACTGGAGGCTGGGATTCTCCCAAGCAATCTGGCATAACAGTGCTCAGAAATAGTTACAGCCTCTTGTTAGTGCGTGTAAAAAATAAAAGAGATGCCTACATAGCATGTGTGAGTGGACAAAAAGGAGCAGAAGTGACAATGCCATAGGAATTTTTTATCCCTTTGAAAGGTCACTTGGAGAGAGGTGCTTCCCCAAAAGGTGTACGTCCAGGAGTGTGCAGAGGACTGTGGTGAGGAAGAGAGCTCCCTGGTGAAGACACTGGACTACAGCTGCTGTAGCTGGACTACAGCTGGTGGCAAATGCCCATGGACCAGGAAACGTCTCAGTTCACAGGCAAAAATTTGTGTGCAAATCTAGAGAAGAGACCCTAGGAGGGTTGTTATGGAAGTCATCAAGGGTAACACAGGGATGCACCAGTGCAAGAGGTTCTGAGGATTGAGCCCCAAATACTGCAGTGAGCCATGGACCGTGGATGCAGAGGATCAGAGATATGTGGTTTGCCACCATCAAAAGATAGACATCAGATGTTGGCATTCCCAGCTAGTTTAAGGCAATGCTAATTTTTTGGCTGGTACTTGTTATTGTCAATAACTCTGGTAGGATCTTGACATCATCCTAATATAGAAAGTAGAAAAAACCTGAAAACTCAGAAAATATTTTTCAGGGCAGGAAACTCATTTGGTTAATGCTAAAAAGATCCTCTAATACAACACAGCTCTAGAGGAGGGACATTTAATTCCTCACAAAGCTGGGTTTAAATTTGTACTTACAGTGAACATTTAGTAAACTAGCATTAAAAAAAAAAATACAAAACAAAACCAAACATTTTAAAAACAAGCTAATACACTCTGTCAAGTTTTATCTCAGTGCAAAGGCATATTGAGATGCTTTGATAAATGGCAGTCTACTTATACCAGAAATACCAGTAGACCTTTAACTATAACAATGCAAATGATGCCACTGTAATTAAAATTGGTAAATGGTTATATTCAGTTTTTAATGAAAACATTCTTCCATGCATTTTCAATCTTTAGCACCATTTCATTTTGTCTATGGTGGTCAAGGAAATAATCACTTCAACTGGAGTCTAAATCTCCATGAATATACTGGTAATCAAAGATGACTTCTATTAGCACTTAGATGAGCTGTTCTGCTATAAATGAACTGGTAGTGATCTGCACTAACTGCAAAGTTGCTTTCACTTTGGGAATTAGATGGAATAAATGTTAGGTAGTTATGAGCATTGGCCAGCTGGCTGGAGCTGTTTGTGCTGTGCAGGGAATTAGCTACAACAGCGAGACATCTTCAATGCATGCAATTCAGCAAAGTGACAAGGCCCGTTTAGAAGTGTGATTAAGCAGTGTACATTTTCTCGTCTTTGCAGCCTGGAAATGACAGGTCACCTCAGGTCTAATCGAAGAGCAAATAAGAGGCTAGCTGAACGAAAACGGGGGAAAAATATCTAATAAAAGAACTACAGCCAACCTGAGGCGAAGTCTTTCTCATCACTTCCCTGTCTGCTGCCACTGCTGGGTTTGTGCTAGCCACTCTGATCCCCTTTCCTGTCAGTGATGGGAAGTTATGGACTTCTCATGGACTTGCCATGGGATACAGGTTACCATTGTCACTTGGTAGTTTCTGTGATATTCCTGGATAATCCCAACAGAATAGAAAAAATTATGCCAGTCTTCATAGTCCTTTCTCTTACTATGTTTAGTAGAATGGTGATTTTTTTAGAATTGTCCTTCCAGCAAAGTGTCCTTTCTCCACTGCTAATAGTGTAAAAGTGCGAAAGTTTAGCATCACTTGCCACCTGGGACATGCAGCAACTGGTGTTTCTAGGTGCTCCAAGACAAAACCAGTCCCTCTGCATTACTGTTTGTTAAAGGGGGTGAAGGATTACAGCATTTTAAATTAATCAACAAGTAAGTCCTTAAGATTTTAACAGTGGACTACAGAAGATGACATTTGCTTCTTGTACAAGCACATCACGAGCAGTGCCTTGATGCCAGTGGCTGAGAGCCTCTGGTGCAGCTGTGCTGTCTGCATTAGTCTGGATCAAAGAAATGACTGATTTCCGCAAGCTCACAGGCATTGCAATCCTCCATCATCCCAATCCTGCATACTGCCAGCATAGTACCTGCCATCACCTGTGGGGAGATCACCCTGTGTGGTGCTGGGTGGCTGAACAACAGCAAGGCTCATACAGCTCCTGGAGATCACTCCTGGACATCCTTCTCCAGTGGCAGATGGCCCAGTTGGCCTCCTGAAGCCCCATTTCCAGTGGTGATCCCCTTGAATCTGCCTGGAGCCATGACCAAAGGGAGGCAAAGTTTTGCGGGTTGTGCTCCAGCCTGTCAGGACCTGCAGTACCTCCAGGGTAAAACAAAGCCCATTCAGGAAAAGTGAAGTCAGACTTTCAAAGGCTTAGTACAAAGTGGCCAAAGTTTGGCATCCCCTGTGGCCAAGAGGTTCTTAATATCTGCAACAAAAAGTTTTGCTTGCCTACCTTGAAAAGTCTTGATTGTGACTTGAGGAAAGATGTTTTGTCATTCCTTCTATCAAACAAGGCCTCCCAGCAAGTCAGCACGCAGGAAACTGGAGATTTTCCCTTCACAATCTCATAAGAAAATCTCCAAATTCCAAACTTGGGCTCAGGTTTCACCATACCTTCCACTGCTCCCTTTTTGACAGCACTCAGGCATCCTAATGGTATCCATGGACCAGGCACTCACATTCTTCATGGTCTTGCTCAAAGAGTTTCTCCCAATCTCTATCTTTTTCGCCGCAAATGGTGCTTGCAGAGGATTCAACCTTGCTGCATCAAGTCCCTTCCTCATAACACTCAGGATAAGAGAAAAACAGAGTAAGGAAAACTGGCAGTCCAAAGAACTTCAAGTAATTGAGTTCTTCTTTTTTTCTTTCTCATAATATAAATTATCCCCCAAGAATCATCATTTTCCTGCATTTAGTAAAGTAAAAACAAAGCTACCTATTTTGGTCATGCTCTGATGACTTCCTGTGTACACTTTGTTGCCGTAGGAAAACTGGTGCTCTCTATGAATATTTTCCTGAGTCTGAGGTGTTTTTTTTCCCGGTGACTTTTTGTCTGTTCTTTCAAACAGCGTATTAAACAACTTTATTTAAGCCACCGTACTAATATCCTTTTCCTTTCTGGAAGTAAACATATGTTTGCTACTGACTCCAAAGTCTTAAAATATTAGTGATATTTCATCCAGTTTTTCCTTTGACTTCCAGAAAGTTTGTTCTTATGAGTTTTTCAAAGTCTCTGTCTATTTACAGCTGCATCTTTAGCTGAAAAGCTTTAATAAGTAACACGGCTAGAAGAGCTATGTTATCTTTCCCTGACATGATGTTTTTGTAGCTAGAGTTCTGGTCTTGTTAGAAAGTACAGGGACAAATGCCACCTCCTGTTTTCAGCCTTAATAGGGACATGCTGATGTATTTTCACAACATGCCCATTGCAGTTAGTAGTAGATGAAGGCTCAGAGTCACTCACAGGTACACAGAAATACAAGAGCTGCAGAAAAAAGTAAGTGTTTGGTACAAAGTTAAAAAAGTAAGATTTGTGTTCATTACAGGATCTTTGTAATGTGTATATTTTGTAACAGACCAGAGAAAGATGTCAGCATTACAACAAACTCCTCTCATGGCAAGAAGAAGCTTCTTGCAAAAGAATTACCTTAGGAGGTTTTATCAATGTCTTTTTTGGAATAACACCATCAACAATATCAATGGTTGATTCAATTCAGTAGAAATTCAGTAATTCAGAAACTCAATTCAATTCAGTAAAAATATGAAGGGGAAAGAAAGCCTGATGACCTGCTGAGAAATACAGTCTCCTGAAGTCCAGCGACTTCACTGAAGGTAAATTGTCTGAGCCATGATCCAGGAGCAATCATGGTGTGACCTGAAGCTTTAAATACTTGCTTGAGGGAAATCTTCTTAAGAAATTATTCAGAATTAAGTTATATAATTCAGAGGCAACACTGAGCATTTACAGAAAAATGTTGACCGACTAAAGACTAGGATCTATTGGAAATTGAGCTGTGGAGGGCCATGCCTTCAAAAGGCAGAAATGCCCCTGAGTGGGATGAAAAGGTGCAGAATGACTGGAGAGGCAAAGGACCGGTGTGGGGTTTACTGCTGCAACCACCAGAACCTAGCTGAAAAAAGGCAAGGAAGAAGAAAGGAGGTGATCCTACATGTGGGAAGAAATGTGCCAGGAGCAGAAAAAAAAGATTCACAGCTTGAGAGAATGGAAAATTGGGAGGGTTGCATGTTTTAGGAGAGTAACAGAGGGGTCAAGGCAAAACCAAGATGCTTAGAGATCTGAGTAGAGAGAGGACACCTTGGAACCAGGAAAGAAGGGGCAATGGAATTTGAGGTTGGTATCTGTGCATCAGAAAACGAAAAAATCCATGGAGGGCAGGAAGGGGGACAGAAATTCATGTCTAGCTGCCGCACTATGGTCAGGCCATGGCAGGCAGAGGGAACAGGTAGGTGCAAGAGCCTGGGTTATAGAGACTTGCAGAAACTGCAGTAGGAGTTGCCATTGCCAGTCAGATCCTTGCAGTTTAAAGTCACCAATATATTTTTTATGAGGATGGTGTGGTATCTGCTTGAAACAGCCCAGCCAGAGTATAGGAAGAAATGCAGCTTGTGAAGATTTATGGATTTTCAAGGATTGTCTGTCCAAGGAGGGTATAAAACAAGAGAAAAATCTCAGTATGTCACAATGACCTTCCTACCTGCAAAAGGGAATGTTTCCACCTTTCTCCTTCCTCCCATGGTGTTCAGTTCCCATCCCCTTCCTGGAAGAAAGAGAGAAAAAAAGTGTTCCCCTCAGGGCCAACCACAAAACATTCACTCAAGGGAGAATCAAGGAAGGATAAATAAGAAAAGAAAGCAATGGAATTTGCTGGGTGACTGGAAATGTGAAAAAAGAGTTAAAGGTTAAATAGTGCCTGAGAGATAAAAAATCCAACAATTTATCTGTGAAAATAAATAAAAGGAAGCAGGCAAGGTGTGTTCTGCTGCAGAGTGTAACAAAGATGCCATTTCAGCTTTCACTGGTGGAGAGATTGAATGTATACCAAAACACCTCAGCCTTGTAGAGCAAAAAAAAATCTAAAAATTGTGTTTGAGAAACTCCCAAAAGGTCAGAGACGTATAAGTTTACAGTTAACCTCACTGTTACAGGGCTGCCATTTGAAAATCGTCCTGTCCACACTGAGAGGCAGGCAGCACGCTGCTTTTTGGCATTGGAGGGTCAACACGGATCAGCTTTTCCTGCCAATGGAGCCCTGTCTGTGTGAGCATGGAGCAGACTTACTGGCACAGGGACAGCCTGGCTGGTGGGACTGGACCACAGCAGGTTGCTAATAAATCCTCCAACACACTGAAATTGATGTCTGTGCATAGTCCATTCTCTCAGACATGTCCACAGGGCTGGGTATTTCTGTTTCTGTGAGACACTGCACAGTGCATTAGGTGACTCACTGGAGTTGTTACAGACCTTGACACCTACTGGAATTTGCCAGAGGTGCCATGCTTCAGGAACGGGATCGCTGCTTGTGGTGCAGGGGCCTCCTGGCAGTGATGCACAGCCCTGTTGTCAATTGTCTTCAGGTCAAAGCCACCATATTTGTCAAAATTAAGTTAAAGGAAGCCCAGGTGTGTATTTAGCTATAGGGCAAAATCTCTCAGATCTTCCTCACTGAATCTTCAGCCTGATGCTGCAGTTTTGGAAGCATGCATGTGGCTGGATACAGCATGACTGACTGGTATCATGGGCAAGCAAAACAGAGCTACCTGAAGGTGGAGGGTGGATAGTTGCACTGAAGGAAGGACACCAGGTGTGTCATGTGTGGTGTGTGTGTGTATTTATGATTAAACGTTATTTGTAGTTGACAAAGAAACAGATTTTTTGGTAACATTCCAATTCTGTGCATCTCTTCAACCAACCCAAAGGAAAACACTCAATTTATATATCTCAGGATATGGAAGATTAATGCAGGATGTAAAGGAAGTGTAAATACCTTCTTAGCTCCATGAAATTTGCAGGCTGCATATTTCTAGGTTTTTTCCACCAACATTCCTTCAGGTTACTGGCTATGGCAAAAATTAATTAAGCAAAGAGAGTACTTGACCTATTGAACAGTGTTCCATAGTTATAATCATATATAGAGCAATAAAACCATAAATCAATAATATTGGGTATTTAGTGCTCATTGCAAGATTTGCTTAGGATCAGCTGAATAGTTTCAAGTGCATCTGAGTGAAAGGGGTAGGTCAAACACATTATGCAGCATAAAATTAGCCTACCCTGACATTTTCACAATGGATGAACTTGCAAGAGTGGAGTGGATGATGACAACTGCTTGTATTCCTCGTGACTTAATATATTTTCTATAAAGATAGACCAGAGCACCTCTGGTTCCTGATATCCCTATTTAACGTATAGGGCATGAAATGCTTAACAAGTCAGGGGAAACACAGCAAAGAGAGTGAATGCTCTGATAAAGAATAAAGCCTGAATTATCTCTCAGCCTGATTGCTTTTTGCCATCCATTCAGCAGGTTGCTCACATGATGCTTGTGCAGCAGCAGTGACTTGCCGTGTGGCTTTGGCCTGCCAGGCTCCCAAATGCCAGTCTGGCCCCAGTGGTGCCTCAAAGCAGCCCTCACTGCTCCACTGGAGGAAGCATTTGAGCAGCGTGTTTCAGGCCATGAGCCTTCTGCGTTTTCCCCTGTTTCACAAGTTAATGTCTGTGGGGGCTTTCAGACTGTTCCTCAGCCCCAGGAATTCCGAGGCAGATTGTTTCCGATTCAGATCCCACCCACTGGAAGCAGACACATCTTGCACACTGTGTAAGGACACATCCACCATATGCAGCCCCGTGCCAGGCAGCCTGACAATACACTTTTATTAGGCACATGTGGTCGGGTACAAACCTTAAAGGATTGCAGTGATCATCTTTCCTATGGTGCTGCTCTGCACAGGCTGGAGAGCAATCCTAGATGAATCACTGTTTGAAACATTCAGCTGCACCAGGAAAGGGACTTAATTTCTTCTTAAAAAATTCTGGTCCTGGAGCAGCTACCATTAACACTAGTAAAATGTTATAGTGCTTAGCTTCTCTTTGCAGTAAACTTGTAAATATTTATTTTCTATTTGGCTGCAATTAGGGTAAAAATAGCTGCTTATTTTGAGTGTCTCTTCTCTGTGTAGGTAAGATTAGCTTGTGACATAGTGCCTAACCTCTGTTTAATAACCTGGGAACTCCCAGGGTACCTCAACGTCTTCCAAACTGCTCACAATTCATTGTGGGCCTGGTCCAATTTTTCATCCTTCTCTTCCAACAGTAGATCCAAAGGTTGCATATTTAGTTTTGCCTCATCCTGAGACTTCACACTCAGGTGGTTGATCACACCACCATCCACACGTCTTTGTCGAAGTCATGCTCATAGGAAATTTTCTGTGCATGTACAGCTTCCCCTGTTGTAGCAACAGCACACCATAACTGCCCTGGAGGCTACGGGATTGGTGGGAGAATGGGTTGAAATCCCACAAGAAGACACATTGCTGCAGTGGACCCACCAGTTCGTGTAATTTTTCGCTGGAAGACTGAAAGACCTTACCAAAACAGACTGATTTCTGCCCTCCCTCATTCCTTTTGTCGGAAATAGGAACAACTCTTATTTTAATTAAAAAAAATTGTTTATTACAAGAAAAATAATTTGGAAAATAACAGCATCCGAATTCTTAATTTAAAACCATATAAAAACCCCGGGAGCGCAGGATCGGAGACTCTTGGTGCCAAACTGGGTATGTGCCCACGGCAGAGATCTTCAGCGCTGGATTTACCTCAGCTAATCTGAGGCAAAATTTTCTTAAAATAAAAAAAGGTCTCTGAACGGAGATAGGTCTAAGGCCCCCTCCCCCCCCCTTTTACCCAGCGCTGGAGCAGCTGCAGGGACATATGTTCACCAGCTTGGCCTCGTGGAGGGGAGAGAGAGGCTCTGGGATCCTACTTTTATACCCTCTTGGCTCTTCCCAGAACCCCCCACTGTCCTGCCCCACGGCACAAGGTGATTGGTGAATTTCAAGGTACATCACAAGTTCCTTTCACCAATGGATCATTTGTTGGGGAGGGACACTGGTTCACAGAGAGGAGGTGTTTAACAATTTAACTATCTTAACAACTTTAATAACTATTAACTTGGTTGTAAGATGATTTTTATATGCAAAAGCCAATTACCTAATTTCATATATGACACTTTTATTTGCAGGTCTTAATTTGGAGGGACCTGTGAAAATACCAGAAGGTGGGAAGGTGACTTTGAGAACGCTTCTTGTCCTAGCCTCTAAAGAATGAAGGCTTTGGGTGTTACATGGGGTCACTGCACCACCTGGCTTCTGTCCAGCACAATTTTCATCTAAAATAGACATGCAATGAAAGAGCTTTCCTCCCTTTTTTTTCCTGGTGAAAATGCCAGAATATCAGCTGTTCACATTCTATCCTTAATTATGTTTCAAAGGAACACCCGGTTCCTACAATATTTTATGTAATGGCCAGACACCAGGATAAATTTATGCAGGAACAGACAGGGAACAAAGCTGGGCAAAAAAGGAGAAGAACTGATGGAACAAAGAAAATCTACACTGTGTACGACAGAAAAATGGGCAAATGAGAAAGGTGCCAGAAAATAGTAATAGTGAGTAGAAATACTTGAAACTGCTGGGAGGAACAGAATGATGTAGTGGAAAGGAAGAAGGACTCCAGCACATGCTGATAGAAAACACAGGGAGGCATCCAGCTGTCTCCATCATCACATCTGTTCCTGTATCCTCTCCCTGCAGGAGTCGGTTCCTGGTCTTCCTGACAGTTGTTCATTCTCTTTGTGTTTATGTCCTGGTGCACCCAGTCGTTCCATCATCTTCCACCTCCCACCTTCTCAACTGGCTATCCACCCCATAGCCATATCCCATACGCCTGATGTCTCATGCATAAGTCTCCATAAGTGCTGAGATTTTAAAACTAAAAGGCTTGAATTTTTTGCTGAGGCCCTTGCAATACATGGAGAAGCTGTACTCGGACATGTGCTCACTAGTTCTTCAGGTTTTTTGTTTTATCCTTCAGGCGATGGCTTCCAAGCTCTGATTCGTGTTTCACTAGTGAGGACAGGCAATAATCCTCAGCACCATTTTGACTGTTTTTTTCTCTTACAGATTAAATAGTGTAAGTGTGGAGAGCTCCACGGGAAGCTGTCCAGCTTGACATCTGTGTGTGGGCCACAGTGTCTGGAAACTGCTGTCATTGACTCCTCCAGCCATCTATTCAGAGGGTTCCCATCCCATAGGGAATATGTGGAATCTTTATGTTTGTTTTTCTCTTCTCTGGGAAGCAAAGGAGCAGAGAGGGCAGAAAAAAGACCCAACTCCTTTAGCAATGAAACGATGTTGAGAAGATCATAGCAATGCTTCTGCATTCTCATTAACAGGAGCTTTATCTAAAAGCATGGAAACAGAGCTGTTGGTTTATTTGCCTCTGCCAAGCTGAACATTTGTCTCTGAAATTTCTTAACTTTTGATGATGAATACAGCTCTCAGAGTAAAATAACAGTTGTGATTGCTGCAATGAGTTCAGCATGGTATCAGTTTCAGGACGATGACAGAGGAAGAGATGTGACAGCAGAAACAGTGGGATGCAGCAAGAATGGAAATGCTCTGGGATCTGTGCTCTTCAGACCAAAGAAAGGAGTACATGCAAATCATTCCCCATGAGGGAGATTAGGGGCAGGGTAGGGCTGTGTGTTTTGGATGCACATGCCAGAGTCTTACATTGTCTCCACTGCAGTATGCTATTTCTCCCTCTAGTTTGGATTATGAGATTTTGTCCTGCTGTCTCTGAACCACATTTAAATGTACCTTCACGGGTTTCTGAAGCAAATGAGCTGCCAGCTGCCATTTCTTCCAGCACCATTGCAGTGCCTCTTCACTCAGAATCCGTTGCTTATTGTAAAGCACCTGATGCTGCACACAGCTCTGCAGGGGAAAGGAGCTGAGAGCAGACCTTCAGGGCAAAGAGCCCTGTGGGGTGCAGGGGAGACAGTGAGCAGCAGTGACCAAAACAGAGGCGTGGAATTGGTTTCCCAGTTTGTTTAATGGATCTCCTTGGATATGGGCTGATTATTTGGCTGGGCTGGGCTGCTTCAGGCACTGCATGCCTTGCATGGAAACCTGGGAGGGACTTTGTGTTGTCAGGATCAAGTTCTTTCCAGCATTGACTGTGAGTTCGGATTGAGATTAGATAAAGCTTAATTGTCACTTTTGCTGGATCTTACTAAATATTGCTAAGAGCATGTCCCAGGCTCACCAGGGCAGAAATTGAAGGGTGGGTTTTGAATGCTTTTTTTTCAAATAAAAGATAAACTCTTTTGAAGCTAAATCTTGCAACTGTGTCTCTTGCAATCTCTTTGTATTCATCACCTCCTTGGCTTGGGAGAAGAAAATGGCCAGCCAACATAGCAGATGTTAACCTGAAGCAAACTTCAGATACCCTTTTCTTAAATGTACTATTTCTTCCACAAACTATTTGATTTACATCTTTACTTACATATATTTCCCAGTACATTGAGTTATTCTATTGGCTAATTCTCCTATCTCATTGACCCAATTTCTGTTTTAGTAACGATGCCCAGATGACAAATAGAGTAACTGAAGAAAAAGAGTTGCCCTGATCCTGTCTCTAACCAGCAATGTTAGGTCCTCATAGAATTGATACAAGGATTCATGACATGCTTGTTTTAACACCAAATTTTCTGTTCTGCGTATCTATTTATCCCTGAGAGACCAGAGATGACAGAAGAAAGAACTGAGCAGCAACACAAGGTTGAGAAAATGAGGTCAGCCATTCTCTGTCCTTCTGAATATGTGCTTCTGCCTTGAAGGCACAGATTGAACGCTCTGCTCGCCTGTACCTGCTGGATTGTTGCTGCTTGGGGCTGCTGGTTTCAAAACTTTTTGAGTCCTGATGTCAAATGCAGTTCTCAGAATTAGGCAAAAATTCTGATGACTGTATTGAAGTTAGCAAGTTATTAAAAATGAGAAGCCATTACTTATGGCTTGTAAAACTGGTTTCTTCTCAGAGAAAACCTAGCAAAATATAGATTTTTTAAAATTCTGTTCTGTTCTACACTGATAAAATGGTATTTCAGAAAAAGCTGAAACGTGGAAACAGTTGAATACCTAGTTAGTTTTCTAAGTACCCTGTCACATTATTAAAATTGAATAATGCAATTAAACTCACAAATGACTATATTCCTTTCCAGAGCTTTTTTGCACTCAAAAATGAAAAAAGTGATAGTTAATTTATTCTGTTTCCACTGTTAAAGTGTTAATTAAATTTTCCCCCTTCCACTGTTGCATATCAATATTGTTGTAGTACACATATAGGAAAACCGAGTGACAGAAATTAAAGGATTCAGATTAGAGCTCTCAGTGGTTTTCTGTATTTCCAGTTGCCAACATTTATGCTTGTTCTTTACATCAGACTAAAAAGCAGGAAAAAAGAGTTAACTGCCTGAAGAAAGCCAAGAGCTGGAACCTCAGTGTCATAAGGTACTCTGTCTCACACAGATCATTGCTAGTGAAAGATGAATATGAAAGAATTCTTACAATGTATTTATATGACTTCTCACTCCTAAACAGGAAACAGGTAAGGACCTTAGGTTAGGGGGAAAAAAAAGCAGCAGTGCGCCACTGAGCTTTATTTGATCCTGGAAAAAAATATTTCATTCACTGTCCTGACGTTCCCCTAGTTTCTAACCCATATCACTGCCTATGAAAAGCTGCAAAGGAAATTGTTACCATGAACAATGCAATAGAAGCCTGCCTATTTTGAGTGAGTACTCTTTGTCCAGTAGCAGCGTCTTGGAAGTTGTGATGAGCCATACAGCATGATCACTCTGTCTAAAAGGCTTCATGTTGTTGTCAAGGAGACCAGCTTTTTTGTCAGATACAGCTTTGAAAGTGAAGCAGTCATATGAAGGAAAGCTGTGTGTATATGTGGTATTTAAAAAGACCCACTTCTCAAACTCTAATTTGAATTATTTTCCTTGCTTACACCAAAGGAGCAATAATGGGTTTTTAGTAATTTCTTAGTGCCTTTTTACTGTGCTCTCAGTTTCAATAAAATCAAGTGGCAAATCCAGAGTACCAGCCCCTAGGTGGATGACACTGACTTTTCTGTACTGAGACAATGGATGGTATAACCACCTATGGTTCTGCTTTGGTCTTTGGAAAGCGCCACTGTTTCATGCCCTTGTCCCACTCGTCAGGGACAGCCTGCTCACAGAGGTGGACTGGACAAGTTTGATCTGGCCTTTTGGCCAACAGATTTGTGAACAAGCAGATGTTTTGCCCTATGTGGTGCTCCCCTTTTGTGGTACCTTAGATTTGGGGGATCTTCAGTGCCTCTTGGTCCTTACTCTTGCCTCCACCCTGGTTCACCTGCATACATGCCAATCCCTGGCAATGCTTATCTACACTCCCGTTGGGTTCTTTTTGGAATCTGAACTGTTTGGTGCCACAATTCCCATCTTTCTTCAGTTCATTGCTCTAAATCTTTACAAGCAGGGTTCCTGGACATCCTGCCATACTCACTGGTATCTTCTTGGCTTTTTTCAAGTCACCCATGCCTTTTCTGGACTCAGGGTCCCACACTAGGTCTGGTACATCAAATGGGACCATACCAGTGCCAAGCAGAGCTTAAGACTATCTCGTGTGCTGAACTTGAATCTGTGTGTTCAGTGATGTTGCTGCCTTTTATGGTAACAAGAAGTCACAGAGGGCTTGTGATTGATTGTCTGTTCCTTGCGTCCTGCCTGCCTCCCACCAGCTCAGTAAATTCATCAGTGGTAGAACAGAGGCAGAACAGTAGATTCCCAACCCTTCATTTTGATGGTAAATTTTGGATAGCGTGCCCTCTGGATCAGGGTGTGCACCTAGTTTTGCATCCATCCCTTAACAGTCTTAAACATATTTTCCTTAGATTCTTTATGAGAAAGTGATTGAAGCAACATGAGAAACTTAAATAAAATCAAGTCATGATGATGTCTTCTCCTTCACCCCTATTCACAAGGACTGGTACTGAGATGCAGGATGTTATTAAGTTGATTTGAAACAGTTTGTTTTAATATATAAAACTTGGCCATGTGCCTGAATCAGAGGAAGTTGTTTGATGCTCTTCTGAGGACTTAATTACTCTAATTACTCTAATCCCATGTTACATAGAAAAATTCTAAAAAAATCCCCCAAACCTTCAAAAATTCAAGTTTCTAAAGTACATTTTGCTTTACAACACTTTACATTGTGATTTTGTTTAGTACTGGTCTTATTTCATTGATATTCAGGATACATAAAAATGAAAATGTGTTTTATTAGAGTGCTGAATATGTCTTTATACTGCATGAATTTACAGTCTGAACTGTCACTGATGAATGTTCTGGGATTTCAGAAAATGTTTCCCTGCTGTGCTAAGCATTAGCAATTTTCCCACGATAGATTTTATCTATAGACACTCTTCAGTCATTTCAAGCTCATTAGGCTATTGCAGCTATGACATCTCCTAGTGAGGCTGCAACTGCACTTTACTGTATCATTATTTCATTTTATGAGGCATGGGAAGGACAGGAACCGGAATGGCAATTCACCCAACCCTGCTCTCCATTGACCTTCCCCCCATGACTCTTTTACAGCTGGCTACAAAGTCACAAGCTGGTCTAAAGAAAAACATCATCAGTTTTTATAAGTGCATCTCTCTTTTATCTGTCCCATGTTTTCAGCTTTGCCACAGAAATGATAACCTGCAGGCATCCAGTGCAAGCATTTTTTTTGTGTTATTCAAAGGTGACAGTTATGATGTGTGTTATTTACCTCCCACATTGTGAGTTCATAGGCCTGGGGTGCGGAGGCTGAGCTCCAACCTGAGCCTCCTCCAGCCACAGGGCAAGAATGGTTTCTGTCCACAGGATCCCTGGGGCAAGGCAAGCTGCTGGCAGAGCAAGCAGGAAGAGTGGAGGAGGGAAAAGAATGTCGACAGCAATGGAAAACTGTGCCTATGGAGTGTGGAGAATATGCAGAGCTCAGATCTTCCTTTTGAGGCTGCAAGCCAGCGAGTGCTGTTTGATGACGCCCCTATTCCCAGCGGTCCCGCTGCCTGCCCATTAGCAACTGACAGTTTTCCTGGCAGCTCCTAAGGAGTGATGGGCTCTGGGAGAGGAACTGCTGGGCTGTGGACCAGTCTGAGGAATCAGTCCCAGCCCTGAAAAAACACAGGAAGGGGAGCTTTACCACTGACAGCTGGACACTGAGTGAAGGCTGGTGGTGATGCTGGAATGGGAAGGGCAGGCCAGGAGGATGCAGGAGGAGGTCAGAAGTCAGGCTTCATAACCAAGTCAGTGAATTGAACTTCAGACAGCTCGCTGAGGGTTTGCCTTCCTTTTGACTTCCATGGTGTATTTTAGCATCTGCACACACTGGGATAAGCAAAAAGTATATAACTCTTCCAACTGTGATATGGCCCTGATGCTTCCAGCTATGTAAAATGCCTCCATCTTCTCTGGCTTCTCTCGTTTTTGCTGCAGGGCTTTCCATTCCTCAGCAGAGGGAACTTCCTGGAGGGTAAATGGAAGATCCTTGTGACAAAGGGGACAGGAATTACAGCTTATTAAGGTGAGATAACTTTTGGAAACTGCAAAGAAAATGCCTCACAGTGAAAGTAGTTCCACACTGGTTATCTAGGGCAGGAAAAAATCCCTAAATCACTAAAAAACACAAGACAAAGACACAAGGGAGGAGAATGGGATGATTTCCAAACATTCTCTCCTGCCAGCATCTTACCTAGGATATACTGGCTAGGGTATCTCTGGATCACATGTGCCTGGAAATGTCCTTAATCCTTATCCCTCATGGTGATGAGTGCAAAGTGATTAAGGGATATCAATGTCTAAAGACAATTTTCAACCACCTGCAACACAGAGGTGCACAGTTACTTACCTACCTACCTACCTACCTACCAACCTACCTGCCTTTAAACACCGTTCTCTACTCACACAGGCCAGTGGTTAAAAGACATTACAGCTTCTGAGGAAGTTTTGACTGTCCCCATGGGTGATATTTATACAGCCTTCCTCTTCCAGCAGAGAAAGGGGAGATGGCTCCTTCCCCTGTGGTTTCAGTACAGCTGCCATCACCATTCATCACCACATCATCACACACATCATACTTGCATGTCATCCTTGCACTGGCAGGGAGGCATTTAAGACAGTCTTCAAAGGAGAAATTGTGAGTCAGTACATCCATGGGACCTGTCACAAGTGGACATTGAAGAAAAACTGCAGAGCCCAAGCCCACCAGTGACAGAAAGGCCAGGTTCCTCTCATGGATTGGAGCTGATCCCCAGAAAGAACTTTTCAGCACTCCCAGCAAACTTTGCACTGCTTTCTTCTGGGGTTTTAGAAGACCTTGCACAGTGGAATGCAAACATGACTTGGGTTTTACAAAACTTACAGGGGTACAAATGATTACTTTTCATAATAGAAGGAGAAAAAACACCCTGTGCTTGGAAGTTAAAATTGCCTGAGGATCAAAAACTGCTTAAATGTCACTGTTGCGGGAAGACCCTGGTGCAGCTCTTAGAGGTGTTTCTGCTGCCAGTCTCTAAAATGGAGCTGCCTGTCAGATGCACTCCTTGGAAATGCCTGTTTTCCAGAGGGCAAATGTTTGACAAGATTAGACAGCTCTGATTACATGCAAAGCATTACTAAAACTCTGAATTTACGTAAAGTTCTCTTCGAGGCAGTAGAAATGTTTACTGCTTTCAAGACATAAGTTTTATTTTTTGCACGAGGATGCACTGAATCAGCTCTTTACTTCTGTTGTGATAAGCAGCCCAAACTGGGTCCCTTTCTGAGTGTGCTGTATGTATGCATCATGAATAAAACTAAGTGTGATTTTAGTTTTTTATTTTCTCTCTCTCTCTCTCCTCCCATCCCCTAATCTTTCCAAAGATTACTCATTCTTTCCTCCAGGAAGTTTACTTGAGGTGAAGAGTATCTCTAATGTGGAGTTAAACAAGTGGCTGATTCCAGGTAAGTGCTCCTCACCCACAAAAAAGCACAATCACCCTCATCCGTCAGAGGAACAAATGCCGTGAATAAAACCATGTTCTCAAGGAAGGATCATATTTTCCTGGAAAGAAGGAGAAATGAGTAAAGAAAAAAAATGAGTAAGTGTAGATTCTATACTAAAAATATCTAGCTTTACATATAATTTTAGATAAAAATAAAGGCAATACATATTCCAGAGAGAAATATATAATGCTCAGAGTACTCTAGAGGAATGAGTTGTAACTCAGGGTAACAGTCAGGGGACTTCAGCAGAAGCAGAGGCATTATTAATGCTCTTTTTAAATCTCTTCCCTTTTATAAATGACTCTACGATTATTTAATAGAGCATAATTTTTAGAACCTGGAGTTGCCTTTCTGCAAATGACGTTATGAAGGGCCAGTTTATCCTGGAGGGACCCAGGAAGTACAGAGTCTAGTTTTTTCATCACTATTGAATTTGAGTAGCTTCTCCTTTCTATATCACTGAATGTATCTCCACCACAACATAGTGGCTAGGCATCCAGTGACCATGGCAGTTCCACCAGCAGCCCTTTATTGTCTTCTTCACCTCTCTGCTGCCTCCTGGTATCTCAATCCTGCAGCAAAGGTGCTATGACGGTAAGGAAGGCTGGAGATATCATGTAGAAATAGCAGAGGGTAGTGGTGGGGAGTTGTGTAGGCCTTGTTTCTTCTTTCTCAGCTGCTACATCATTGTCATAGGTGAAATTTTATTTTGTTGTGTTTGTCTCTTCTCATGCCTAGTAATAATACCAAGAAATAACAAGTCAGGTTGAGTTTTGGTTCCTCTTACCTACTTTCAATGGTAGCAGGCAACATCTCTACTTGGGCACAGATCAGTCCCTGTTTTTTGACTATCCCACTAAGATACTCTCAACCCTTACTTGCTGCTTCCCTGCCTCACAGGGAACCACAGCACTTTGTCTGTGATTTAAAGAAGCTTCATCCCTGCAAAAGCTGTGTTTGTAGAAGCTCACGGTGTACATAAACCTCTGCTACACACTGTTTGATTCAAGTAATTTGCAGTGGTGACAGTGCCAATAGTGATTTTTAAATGGCTCAAAATAACATGTGACTTGCACATAAAGTGCTCTTGGGATCTGCCGTTGCCGTTGCTGTTACTGTACCCACGTAGAAGGTTGAAGACTTAGTGCTGCAGAACAGAGGCTCCAGGGACCTGTGTCTGTTCTGCCAGTCAAGGAAGCAGCAGGGTCATCTGAAGGATCCTCAGACAGAAAGAGAAAATGATTCCCCATAAAGGTTTAAAACTTAATTTTATAAAATTGGCTAAAATCTATTGCCTTTAGAGTCACATCCCTAGAAGAAGGCTCAAGGCTGCTGGGTCTGCTGCACTGACAAAGCTCCAGACTCATACTTGCATACGACATCTTCATTGGAGTCTTAAGGGAGTCTAGGCATCATCTGATACTTGTTTCTGAAAAAAGAATAATGAGTTTGTCTCCCTTGGTCACTGCCAGCCTGCATTGATTGTTAGTCCTGGGCTTATGTCAATCTTCCCATATATTCCTCTCAATAAGACAGCAATCTGAACTTAAATACATTTGAGGAGAATTACAATCAGTCACTGAAACCTTGTACAGTCAGAAATATTAACTCATTACATAGAATTCCTGAGCCCTTGCTCATTTTTTATTTAGTTTTGAGCAAGCGCTCGGTCATGCAAACTACCATGAATCAATCTTCTTTTGCTGCAGCAATGGGGCACCTACACTCCAGAATGGAGTGTTTGACAGAGTCAAACTGGCTTTTCCACTAGGTAAATTTCTTGAAAACTTAGTTTATGAGACTGTATGCATTCGATTAGTTCTGTTTGTCTTTGCACACTGCCAGCACTCTTTGAATCTGCTTTGATAATGGATGTGAGATAGATATGGCTGTAAAGTTTAAACCAATTACTGGTAATGTGCTATTCAAAAAATGATAATGGAACTATATAATAGCAGTTAAATAAGCACTGATTTTTAAACTCTTTAATGATAACAGAAGTCTCATTCTTCCCCTACATGTATTTCTGTTTAAAGAAAAAAAAAAAAAGGCACTTGAGAAATTGGCATCCAACCTTAAATCTAGGAAAAACATACATCAGATATGTATGTTGAAAGCAAGACCTACAATTCCTTTTGAGACAATGATGTAAACGAATAATGCTGAAAACCCCAGTGAAACACAGTAGTTGCTCAAGAATATATTCATTACCAAGAGTAGAGAAGTTATTGTAGCCTAATGTTAATTATTTGTTTATATATTATTTGCAGTGTGCACGTGACTTGCCAGGCACAGCGCAGACTGTTTTGAAGGGTTTTTCTTGCTCCAAGATAGACTATAATTGAAAGACAGGGCATATGTTTTCTCTGCACCATATTTTCACTGCCTTCAGTGAAAAACTTACTAAGATACATGACAACACCATCTAAAATAAATGTTCTGAGTAACAGTTTAGGGCAATTTCTTATTTCTGCTTCCCTATAAAACACTGATGATGAATGCTGTCCCTGCAGATGAAGGGACTCTTATCATGGGAGCATACATGAAAGAACGTACATGGAGTTCAGAAGACAATTTAAGCAGTTCTTCATTAAAGCCCCAAATAGGGGTCATTCAGGGGGATTTAGGCAATTACAGCAAATCTAACCACTTGGAAAACAAATTAATGCAATGTATTAAACCTAGTTGTTTTGCACTGGGAAAGAACTGGCACGTCTTCAGTGGAAAACACAATTATAAGAAAAACAATTACTATTGAGCTTAAGTAAGGTCTGGAAGCTGAACCCACAATTGGACAGGTAGGATGAAAATAAAGCATCTGGATGCCATGGGAGGAAAGAAAGGAGGAGTGTGGTGAAGGGTGTTGATTCCTATGCAGCATCTCCAAGATGCAAGCCAGCAGGTAGGACCCAAAAGGGAGCCAGAAAGGGCTTTGTGCCACTCTCCATGGCAATGCCTGAAAGTCAGGAATCCAGCTGTGTGAGCAGCATCCATGCTCAGGACAGGAGTGCTGACAGTATGCTGAACTGAGCCAGCCTGCCAGGCTCCAAGGAGAAGTAAATGGTACAAGTCTGGGATGGCTGGAAATGGAGACACTGCCCCAGAAAGGGGCAATGAGCAACTCTGTGCTGATAATTCGTCTCTCATTAATGCCCACACAGTGACTTGAGTTGGGGATTGGGGTGCATACAACCCAATGAAAAGCCTTATATGAAATGGAAAGCTAGCCCAAGGCAGGTTGTATTGGGCTCAGGTTTGACTTAGATATACCAGGCCATCCAACACTGTCAATGTACATGAGAAAACTTAGCATTTCAATCAGAATTCTGTGCTAAAACACTACTTTCATAGTACTATTGAATATTATTTAAAGTGAAAATCCCAGAACAATATCAGATCATAATAATAGTAGAAAATTTTGTATTATTCATGCTTTTCTGTGTCAGGCTGGGTCACCCTTCTGATGACTTGGTTTCAGAACACCATAGGGGAGACCCAGGTCAGGAAGACTCACTGAGAGAAGAGAGTGTATTGGGAAAAGGAGTCACCAGTTCTAGGGAAGTGTCAGTTGCCAAAGGAAATTCTTGCGTTCGGAGGGCCAGCATCTAAAACTTGTAAGCTCCAACCCTTGACGGAGAGCCTACAACCTCCTTCTGCGAGCAGGTGGCTCCGCCTTGGTGGAGGCCCTGCAGCCACCGGGTCGCTCTGCTCGGCTGGACCAGGGAAAATGTCCACAGGCACTTCTGGCTCACAGCAAATGCAAAGTGCTCCATTCACCATGGGAAAGGAGCACGGGCACAGGCTGTTACTGTGACTTGGGTGATATCCAGTAACTCGTTATGCCTTGGTAATTCGGTTACATGTCTCGTCTGAAGATGTGTCTGTTACCCCTCAGTGCCTCGCATTTAAGATGAGCTGATTGACATGTCCCCTCAGGCAGACAATTGCCTGAAAGAGTAATGAATAATCATCTGGGACACGGTTTTGTCCCCCTGTCAGTGTAAGCAGTCCCATGGGTGGGTTTGCAGCAGGGAACAAACACTCGGCATGAACTGGGATGTCAGAAGCAGCCTGTATGACCACCAGTTCTGATCGTCCAAGGGCATCTCGGTTGAGAATTTCCTGAGTCTTCCTTGCTTGAATGCTGAAACTTTCCAATCAGCTGGAGTTTTCTACATCATTTGTTGTTATTATTCGAGTGCCAAAAAGGCAGAGTGACCTCCAGCCTTTTCAGAGCCTGATGTCGTGCCATGAGGGCACTGGGACCAACATTTAGAACACAGTTCCTACCTGCCTCACAGGACTAAATCATACCTGCTCTGGAGCACAGGGCAAGTGAGCTGGAGTCTTGAGAGAACCTCACCTTCACACTCTTCCATGCAGGTTGCTGTCTTTGCTATTAGCTTTACTTGCACTTACTTCTTTGGTGTATGTCAGTACATACAAGGGTGCAAACACAGGAGCTAACACCCTATTTGCAGCAGGCAGGTGGAATGAGAAGTCTGATGTCTTAATAATCTCACTCAAGGGTACTGAAACAGGTGTTCAAGAGACTTGAAGGGAAAGACTCAGCAAATGGAAACATGAAAGGGATCCCAGAGAGGCTGGGAGGACAGGATCTGGAGGGACAGTGGTGGCTGAGCGCTGAGGCTCAGGCTGGAGCTAGTCTCCTGTTAATACTCATGGCACAAAGCAATGTGACCAGGTGTGGCAGGACGTCTACCCCCTCCCCCCCCCCCTTCTCTCTCTACAAGATAGCTGGTGCATAAAGAGATAACCCAGAGGCTGAAAGGCCCAGCAGGGGGTCATCCCTGGCGCCAAAAGGACTCAGACATCAGCTAAGAATCCACACCTCAGTCTAGAAAGCCGATGTGGGGAAAAGATAAAGGACATGTTTCTGACTGAGAGACACTGTTTTGCAAACTATAAAAGAGACACGAACTGTCACAGAGGCAGAAGCCTCTACACACACACCCTGAAAGTGTGGGAGACTTCAGGTTTTGAGGTTACTTCTTTGAAGATTGAGTGAAAGGACATGTGCCTTATCAGCAATTAGATGGTAAGATACATTGATTCCTAGTTATATCATTTCTTCGCTAGCTGTAATTGAAACGGTACCCTATCGTGCACTGTATGTTAATCATTTCTTCGCTAGCTGTAATTGGAATGGTACCTTATCGTGCACTGTATGTTAACCTAATTTTTCAATTTTGTTCTTATTCCTGTGTAGTATATAGTCTGTGCTAAGTCTTATGTGTGTTAATTTTCTGTCTATTAAATAAATAATTCATTCTATAATAGACTGAATCAGCCATTATTACAGAACTTGTGAACAAGAGTGGGTTTTGGGGTGCTGGCCGCCTCAGTAAAGTTACTGCCTGCTGCCAGAGGCCTGGGCAAAAGGCAAGGACTTATCTAAACTCCCACATCCATTCGTAACACCAGGCCCAAAGCATTATGCCCACAAGCTGACCCCAGCAGGAATTTTGGGGGGCCATGTGGGTTGGGCACACCCTGTCAAGTCAGTGGGTTGATGTGCTGGTACCACACATGGAAAGCACCATGGCGAGGTGGGATCCTGACACGTCTCTTCAGCTGGGAAGCAGCAGTGCAAGCCCATGCAAGGGACTATCAGTGTGACCAAATGTCCTCTCTAATACAAAAACTGTCCCCTTGTTTCTTTCACTTAATGTAGCAGAATTGTTCAGATCAGAATGGCTTCTTTGGAAATGCAGGAGGACTTATTGGCTCAGCAAACTAAACACCAATAAAACTGGGATAATGAGCCATTATTTATGCAGTGGAGCCATTATGCTTTTATTTATTGCACTCACTGTAATTACAGTTTCACCAGACCTGACAGTAACACATCCTTTAATGATCTACCCAAAGAAAGGATTTATTTGAAAAAGAAAAATCCCACAAGTGTTAGTCATAAGTTAACTTTCTACTGGAAATTTTTAGTAAGGGTGACAGAAAATATAAATAATGGATTTAGTAAGAAAATATATTTGCTTTTTTTAAAAATCTTTGTCATGTTTCCAACCTCCACATCACTCTGAAAGGTCTCACAGTGAAAGCTGCTGTTGTACTGCTCAGCCCTGACAGTGGTAGTTCTTACTTTATGGCATGGGATCAAATAAGCTAGCACATGCAGAGATGCTTGTGGAAAAGTAATTGATGGTAAGCAGAGAAGCCCCATCAGACAACAAAACTTGCCTTGTGGCAGCCTCACTAAGTCTCACATGTTCAGCATCACCATATCTCTCACATCTCTCAGGTTTTCAGATGACTTGTCTTTCCTGAGTTCCGCTCTGTCATCAAAGTGTCAGTCTCCTATTCAGTTGTTGTCTAATCCACTCTGCCTTCAAAAAAAAAAAAAGTGAGACATCACTTGTTAGTTTGATGTAACCTGTTATTTGTTTGGCATGTTTCACCTATCAGGTACCTCTGTGTTGACTAGCCTCTTCATAAATATTAAAATAAAGGCAATACCTCACCTGGCAGAAGAATGCATAAGTGGCTAATGATGAGCTCTGCTCCAGCTGACTTCCAGGCATCCTCTCTGAATCAAAGCCTACCCTCAGCCTGAATAATTTTCATTATCTTGCTCACAGCAGGAACAGCCTTCTGTACTACTAACTGCAAACAAACCAGAACCCTCAGTCCCTCTCTGCTAAGACCTACAACTTTGAAATATTGTCATCTGACTTTCTCTCTCTTTTAAGGTGATGTTCAGAGGCCCCAGCCACAACCAAGACCCTGCTGTGTCTGCCACACAACAGCTTAGAAAATTCAGTCCCCTGTGAGATCTACTACAGCCATACTTGACTTCAGCTCCATTTTTTTTTCGAGTGTGTAGACTGAAATGAAGACTCATGGACTGGATAAGCCATGTAGCTCAGTCCCACCTGTAGATTTGTGCTGACCAACAGTGGAGATCATCGTCCCAGGTAGGAATGTGTCTCAATAGTGCCACTTCTAGGTCTGACTGCATTTGCACTGAAGCAATGTATTAATCCTGAATGTGGGGGGAGTTCAAGTGCCGTAATTCTGGATCGGTTGAACTTTCCTCCAGCACTTTTTCCCAGACTGATCTGTTATTTTGTAAATTTCTTTTTGGGTTGGGCACTGGGGGTATCCACGGTGGTGCATGTGCTGAGTGTTCTCAGCCTCTGAGACTGTGACTGGCACAGAACTGGAGGGGAGCTCTCAGCTCCTCACAGCAGCTCAGACAAGAGCACCAATCACAAATGATGGAGGGAAAAAGCATAGCTTCAGCGTGGTGAAAAATGAAAACCCCACCAAGAATGAGGAAAGTATGCAGAAGTTCCTGATGCCTAATTATTTTGCGTGTTTAAAATTTTGCTGCCTTTTGTGCTACTCCTGTCCCACATGGGGCTGTGTGCAAATAACGTATTTGCCATTCCTTCTGCCATCAGAGCAACAATCTCTTTGCTCCTGTTTCTGCTTTCTTCAAATGAAAATCTGTCCCCATGTTAAGCTCTGAAGTCACCCCTCATTTCTCCATGACTGTCTTTGAGATCTGTGTTGACTGTGTTAGCGAAGAAAAGTACCAGTTGTTGACAGCCAGGGGGACATGCCTGCATTTATTTACATCTGAAAACAAGCAAGCAAATATTTTGAATGACTTGTGGCTTTACAAACTTTTTCTGAAGCTACACAGCATTTATCACAGCCAGCCCTGGCATCCTTACTCCTATGTGCTTTGCTGCCATGACTTGTCAAGCCTTTATCTCGGATTAGGTTGTTAACTCTTCAGGACTAAGATGCTAACCTCCATGGTTCAGCGTCATTCACTGGGTTACATACACCAGAACTATTTACAAGAAGCTCCACGAGTCCCCTTTCTTGTGATGAAAGTAATTAGGGATTCAGAATTTGCTTTCTGCTCCTGTTCAGCCAGAATTCCCAGCTGTGCTGAACATTCGTGCCAGAAGGCATTAAATACATTAGCTTACTGGCAGAAAAGGACGGGAACAACAATGAAGCAGGGGAAACCAAATAAGCAACCACGGAAAAGCTGCTTATAATATTCAATTAGCCCTATGAAGACTTTTTTAAATGAGTCCTTGGGCAGTGAAAAAAGAGCAAAAGGAATATTTGGACCTATAGTTCCGGCTGCAAAGACAATAAGCAGCAGATTGATCTAAAATCCCAGTGTGAGAGAGTCTCTCCAGGAAGAGTATGTTAAGATTTCAGAGTTAACCCCTCAATGATGTCACCAAATCTTTTTGAGTCTGTAGTTTTCACCAGGTTTTCAGGATGGATTTTGTGGCTATGTGGAAAGACATCAAAACCAAAGTTACTGGTTGTGGTGTGACCAAATTCAAGTGGCTGACAGAGAAGACCTTAACACCATTAAAACAAAAATATTTTCTCAGCACAAGAATGAGGATGCATTGAATGAAAGAGATAGGTGCCAGGTTCCACAACAGCAAAGCAGTAACTGACTATTTCCCTCACATGTAGGTTGGCTCCAGAACACCTCTGCACAAGATATTGTAGATACTGAAAGTTCTAGAGATGAAGAGAGCTCAGTGAAAGAGTCTGAGGTCAGAAATATCATCGGGTCCAATCACGATAGGAAAAATGTCTAGCTCAGGAAGTCCTTGAATGGTAAGAAGTAGGAAATAAGGAGAGTATGTCAGGGAAATGTTATTCATACTTGGTCTGGTCTTATTTATTTTCCTAGGCATTCATTTAGGACACACTGAGAGACCTGATGTCAGGCCAGGCAGTTCTTTTGTTTGATGCAGTAAGATAGTCTTATGCTTTATGTACCCTTGCATGTGCATGTGTATAGAAGAGTTAGCAGAAATATTAGATGTTCTTTTTTTTTGTATATAGTATCTCTCTGCATGTACTGCTCAATGACTTATACTCCAGGTATATTGTCTCTAGATTTCAGCTAATATGTCAAAAGTCTGAGCCTTAGGAAGAGGGAACAAATCCATCCACTGAGGTCTTCAAATCTTGATGCTCCTGTGCCCCTAGTCAAGGTGTGCTTTAGCCAGGCACAATATAGAGACATCAGATTGAAATATTAGGGCCTAGGATTTCAGGCGGAAATCATCCTTCTGGCCTCACCTGACCTAGAGAATCTACAAGGCACAAACCTCTTCATGTGAGCTAGACATGTAAGTCCCCCTCCATAGTCTCTTGAGAGGAATTGGTTTGTTCAGAATATAACTCACATTACCGGTTCCAGGCACTTGCTATATGATAGGTGAATCCTACTCCAGAGGTATCTGTTCTCTTCAGTGACTGTACAGGGAAACTGTACATTTACAGGAGTTAGATCAGCTTCACCCTCCAAGTCATTTACAGGTCTAAAAGCACCTGGAGATTCACAGCTCCACCAATACCTTCCATTTCCAGATTATAACTTCCACAGGTGTTCTATTATTATTGAAGAAAAGTACTGTGCCGAATTCAGTCATGCCATCAAAATTCTGTGAATTCAATGGAATTTCACAATGGATTAATTTAGTAACCTGGACAGATGTTTTAATGAGATTAACTTATTGTAAAGCTGTATGTAAATGTATTTCCTATCTTGGTAAGCATATTGGCGTACACTGGCTTTTGAATAAATTCATTGTAAAGTAAAACAGGAACACAGAATTCTTCAAAGATGCTCTGAGTGTTAATCTTGCCTGCCTGTTCAGTAGAACTTCATGGAAATTCTTAAGAATTACAGAATTATTTTCAAATCAGTCACAAGATATATAGTATATGCTTCTGTTTGTTCCTTATGCTTGGATTGAATTCAAGACCAGGAAAAAAGTCAAGAACTGATTTCTTTCTCAAAGTTGTGTGGTTTTTGTAGAGTGAGACAAAAAAACCCCAGTCACTCTCCGTGTCTCCTCAAGTACGACCCCCCAAGAGGAGCAAAACCAGACAGACCTAATAATACAAATATACTCCCATTACCTTTTTTTTTTCCCCAGAGGTTAATGGGATATGTTTGCCTTCCTACATGGCTTTTTGAACTAAGTATTTTCAAAAGGGTCTCAGTGAATGCAAATAAATCTTTACCCTGTGGGTCACTCTAACCTGAACCAATGCAAATTTTATGCAGTGTCACGCTTGTGGACCAAAGCTTAAGATAGACTGTTTTACTTAATCTCTTTTCAACACTGAAGACTCTCTAACAAAAGTGAAATGAAGGTGAAACAATCTGCTGTGCCCAGAGAGTCGTTTATCTTTAAGATGTTCTCACCAGTAATTTCTGCTTTCACATTTAAGTGCATCATTTAGACCAGTTTGATTTTACAGGTAGATCTCTTGGGACCTTCTGCAACTCATTTTGGGGTGACAGTCTGTCTAACCACCCTGTCTGGATCCTGTATCCAACATGCCATGTCTGTGGACTGAGGTGTGTGAAGGGGTATATGTTTGGAAGGGGGAAAAGGAAAGGTCAGTGCTGGTGTACTTCTATGTCCCTCCTACATAAGCACATTTGAGACAAAGGTGTGTGGCGGAGCAGGGGCTAAAAAAGGCTCTGAGTCCCTGGTTGAAGATAGCCATGACAGGCTGCTGGAGGTCTCAACACTGAGTTTATCTCAGGCCCATGACAACAGCAGTAACAGCAGCACACTGATGCAGAGAAGCTGTGGTTTAACCCGAACTTTCTAAATCCTGGTGTCAAGCACAGAGATAAATCTGAGAATTTTTAATGCCTCGAACAGTCTCTTGTTCAGCCATAGACTCTACTAGATAATGTTAGAAATTTGATAACTGCTTCTTGGGGTTTTCTGTTTGTTTGTTTGTTTGTTTTCTTTCCCCAAAACAAAAACTCAGTTTCACACATTCAGCTTCGGAGTAGAAAACAGGTCCTCCTCTATACTTTGAGCAAATAGGACTTGATCCTGAGGTAAGACATGGGCAGCAGAAACATGAATTATGAGCACTTCTACTGCACTGCTCCTTTATTTCATAAGCCAGGATTCCCTTGTCTCACAGATCCTGAAAGTGGGACTTATGTCACTTAGTATTAGACATTTAAATTGTGGCCGGTCCCCTTAGGTTAAATTTATAGCCAGGGGGGAGAAGCAGCCTCTGGTAAGGTGATGCAACCAGACTGTGATCAAGGATTACATCAATCAGCCATAAGGTTGCCATTTTCTGGCCATTAGATATAAATTGGTCACTAGTTTTGACTGAAATATATCATTTTGGAAGCTACATTCAGGTGAGTGAATTCCATTCTTTGATTGAAATAGTCTAGGATGGCTATATACATTTGATAAGATATCAGAAAAACTTCTATTCCTCTCTCAGTTGGAGAAACATCCTCAAGAGCAGATTTCTTCATAGTCCAAATCACCAAAAGCTGAATGGTAGGTGGGTTTGCCTATTTCCCTTTACTTCTGTGGACTGAATTAATAAATTGCCTTCAGCAGGAGACTTCTGCACAGAAAGCACAAACCAGTGCCATAGGATTCAGGTGGCAGATCAGAGTCCACAACAGCACTGAGCTGTTTTTGCACCCCCAAGGAAGTGAATGATGCGGAAGAGCTGTGGCAGAAGCAGCTTCAGGCAAGAAACATGATGCTGTGAGTGACACTCTCTCTCCATCTGCCTGGAGAAAAGAAGTCTGTGCTCCTGAGTAAACCAGGATCAAAGGGAAGCACTGAATTTCTCAAGAGAAAGAAAGATGTGATGATTTCCTCTATGGGACAAAGATGCCAGCATAAATTTGGCTTTTTTTTTTTTTTTTTTTTTTTTTTTTTTTTTTTTTTTTGTTTTGGGTGTATACTTCAA